>APFE030672776.1:0-25804 GCA_000404065.3 Pinus taeda | reverse complement strand
GTCCGCGCCATTGGCGCGGGTTTCCAGCACGGGACCGCGCCAATGGCGGAAATTTTCCATAGAGGTCGTGCCATTAACGCGACTGTTTTAGAAACAGTCGCGCCAATGGCGCGATCTCAATTTCTGCCAATTTGGACCGTTAAACTTACAATTTTCTTTCAAATTATGTTTCAATATTTTTCTAATAATTGAAATTTGTCCTTTGGTTGCAAGATTTCGCTAAAAATGGTGCTAGAATGGAAAGAACGAGAGCACAATGAAGTTGATGCCCTAGCTTTGGCGGATGATGACTGTATGACTACATTGAGAGACTGCGGGCTTAAGAAATTCTTCCATACCTCCTACCTACGGGCACAACCTGAGCTACTACGCTTCATAGTAGACGCTTGGGATGTAGAGGATCAGGTGTTCCACCTGAAGGACCAGACATTGGAATTGGATGTTTCTGATGTCTATTTTATTACTGGTTTATCACGACAGGGTGCACGTCCTATTCTGACAGGAAGTCGACCTTCTGCAGAGAAGATCGAGGAGGTGAAGGATAGGATATGTCCTAATGCACGTTTTGGTGTAAACAGCAGGAAAATAGATATCAACACAGTTCCCAGCTTGGTTCTACGAGTTATTTTGTTTACCATTACCCGGGCAGCAGGTATACAGGGACCCCACGAGGCCAGCAAGAATCACTTGTTGCTGGCCGCCGAGTGTCTCAATCCGACATTGTTTGATTGGGCTTCAGCAGTGACGACCAATATCAAACGACAGCTTACCAAGTGTAAGTGGGATGGAAACAAACAGTTTGGGTATGGGTCAATCCTTGTGACCTTCTTTCTAGAGCGGCTGCCGATTTTTCGGGTACCTGGAGGGATAGTAGCAGATCCAGTGCTGAGGGAACCGAGATTGCATTGATGGGCAGAAATTATGCCCAGAGGAGGAGGGGGCCAACAGATGTCCTAGAAGCCCGAGTTCTTCATCTGGCTCCGACATCAGATGATAGTCATTGAGGACTGGCCCTATGCGGGCACGGATTTCACCGGAGATCCCGATCTCCCTCTACCTGACGGAGAGGATTGGGATGAGGAGCTGGGTAAGAACTATTTTGTTTTTTAATGTTTTTATGTATTTAGTTTTTTTTTGTTAATACATGTCTATTTCTAACAGCGTCTATATATGTATACAGATGTTGGCGCAGAGCGACCAGCTGACGTGCCCCACAATGTACGTAGAGCACAACCCACAGTAGACCCTCAGATAGAGGGTGAGGATGATCTTGTGCAGAACCTTGAGGCACTCACTCGAGGTATCCCAGACTACGGCAGATTGGCAGATGTGCCCAAAGTTTACCAGAGGCATACGGTGGGAGTGTCTACTCGCGTCCATCGTCTGTTGAGACGTTTGGTGTGAGCAGTGTCATGCTATCACGATCATAACCGTGCTTAGACGCCTAGGTTTCGTTTTGCACATTTTTGAGGAGTACGTTGTCAGTGGCTGTATAGACTTTGGACATGTATTATTTTTTGTAACGCGCGAGGCGCGAACACTTTGACACATGTATATATATATACATATCGATTTTTTGGATGGATCTTTTACATATGATGATGTTTTAATTATGCTATGTGAGTGTCTAATACAAATGTGATCTAATGTATCAGTTGCATAACATATGATCCATGTATTTTTATATTTTTATATGCTTATATTTATTCCTAGATGGATCTGACTATGTGTTTTATATGCTATGCGACTGTTCGACACACATGTAATCTAATGTATCTACTGCATAACAAACGACCCATTGGAATGTATTTACACGAATATATTTTATTTTTTCAAAAGCTTGAAAACACACATGAGAATCACGTATGCAAACTATGCTTTATGGGAAATTTTATTTTTATACAAAATTTTATTTTTATACAAGCTTAAAAGCACGTGGCAGCATGCAAACTATGCTTGATGGGAAATGAAATGGGCATGCCCCCAAACATCATGTATCAATCTGAGGTATATGCCCCCCAAGCTTCAGTCCATTGAAAATGGGTTGAAGGTTGACAAAATGGTTATGTGTTCGAAAAGCACGAACACACATTTCATTGTTTTAACGAGGTTGACATAATGGTTATGAACTATCCTCGTGGATAAACAGTTTCATTATTTTAACGAGGTTGATACATTATCAAAACTATCCTCGATAACTATGCTCGACCGTGTATTCGATGGCCGCTCCTCCGGCCAACAATGGAAACCATTGGATGGAATCAAAGTCTGATGCACAAACAGGCCCGAATTTCATTTTTTAAGGAGCTTGACATAGGAGAAGGAACTATGCTCTGACCAATCATGTTTCATTTTTTAACGAGGTCGCCACAAGATCGAAACTATCCTCGAGACACCTTGTTTCATTTTTTATGGAGCTTGACAGAGGGAAATGAACTATGCTCCGCCCGGTCTTCATCATAATGAAGAGGAAGTCGGGGTTTCCAGGAGCGGCGCTCCCGATGGGAGGTCAAAGCCATGGAATTCGGGATCCAATGCCCCCAAAACATTATTGACGATGTCGGCAGTGCTGGATATAGGCATGGGAGAGGTAACCACATAGTTGACCTGCGGGGAGGCAGATACAACTGGTGGATGAGAACCAGGAGGAGGTGACAACGGCACAGGAGGGCTAAAGAATGATAATTGGTCAATAGTGACAATCCTTCCATCATGTGGAAAGCAGACCACACGGAAAAGCAAAGAGACGATAGCCCCCATGGCATAAATATAGTCACGACCAAGGAGAAAATTGTTACCCAGAGCACTTTGGATAACCATTACGTCTATATAGACGGTTTTGCCTCCCAAAGTAATAGGGAGCTGTGGGAGGACTCCTAGAGATGGACATGCTCTTTCGTCAAAAGCCAACAGAGTATGCATGACCGGCCTGAGCGGCGGGGAACCGAGAGCTTGCCAAGTAGTATACGGCATGAGACTGACCGACGCGCCTTCATCCAAAACAGTGCCAGGTAGGGCCGTATCATAGGCATGCACAGTAATCTGGAAAGGCACATGGGATGGAAGGCGGTAAGTGGTCAGGTGACTCCAATCAAAGGAGATGGCTGAATTGCTTGGTGGGGGAACCGTATGATTTCCCCCTTGCTCGAACGGAACCGAAGAAAGACCCTCCAAAGCAATTGGGATAAGCGGGTCGTTTGCGGACTCAGGAGAATCTGATGAGATGTGAAGAACCTGTTTATGACTCTCTTCTAGAACAGGTTGGTCAACGGGTGGTAAACTCGAACTGACACGATCACCGACGAATGGTTGATCGGGAACAGGCTGGGTGGAGCCAGGTTCAGGAAGAGGAGACGGAATAAGAGAGGTATGTAAACCAACCTTGTGGTCAGTAGGAGGACAATCTGCAGTTGCAGAAAGACGTTGATATCCAACGGGGAGTTGGGGTGAGGGAACTGCAAGACTTTCCAAAACAGAGGAGGCTTTGTCCATGAGTGGGCAAAGGTGAAGGAAATGATTGCCTTCACAAAGTTTGCAAGGGAATCGAATCTTCCCTTTTCCTTTTGTATTCCCAACGGATGAGATAACATCGCCATGAGCTTCAGTGGACGATGAGGGATGGGCTGGATCGCGAGACCATATTCTTAAGATCTTGGGAATACCAGGACAATCACGAAGAAGATGGTTTTCCTTGCATAATCTGCAAGGAACTTAACCTTGTGCGGAGGAGTGGGAAGGAGTCCGTCTTCTGTTGTCCGTGATGGAACAACAGTTGTGCTTGTGGTCGCTATTGTGTTTGTAACTGCTCCCTTAGCAGACTTCTTCTTCTTTGTCTTCTTCTTCTTTTTCTTAGCCACCTGGGTACTTGAAACGAGATTTTCACCAGGCGAAGTAGAAGAAGGAGACGTTGAAGTAGGTGTCGAAGGGGAGGGGTCCACCTTAGGTTCAACATGATGTTGTGCAGGTGGAGGGACTGATGGAGTATCAGCCGACACAATAGGGACCACAGAGTTTGAAAATAACCAAACTGGTAACCCGACAGTTAACCCCGGAAGGGTTAATGTTGCCATATAAAGAGCACCAGCATTTCCAGGAGAAGGGAAACGACCAACATTCCCATCAGGTGGGGAACTTAGGTTGATGAATCCTGGAAAGGTTGCCATATCAAAACAAAATCCTACTCAAGCTAGCGCACACAAGATCTAACTGGGTAATGTGATCGTGGCCAGATAAAATTTTAAGACACTTGACTTGACCTTTTCATCTTTAAAGAGTCGAGAAAAGGACGAAAATATGACTCTAGTCTCCTTCGATTGTTTAATGAGCACGAAGTGACAAGCTGCTCACTTACACCTTTTTTGTTAGACAGTCTGAAAAGGATCAAAAGCTGACTACTCTGGAAATCTAGGTAAAAGGGTTTGCCAAACAATCCGTAAAACTGCTTATACACCTTAGCGATCAGAAGATCACCAAGGACTTCCCGTACTGCAGTCAATCTTCCCGAATGCTGTGTTCAGTGCATTACTGTTTGTAGGGCGGCAGACTCAGCTTCCTATGGATCAAAGGTTGCAAGCCTATAGGGGTCTCCCAATATATACTCGACGGTACGTGGGAGCACAATCTGTACTGGCACCTACCGTTTCACCGTGGAGGAATCACCCAACCACTCAACGATAAACTACCAGGTTTAACGACGCCGGAACACGTCTCTAACCTAGACCTCTAGAATGTGAGCGTTAAGTTTCAATGCATTGTTAGGTTCATTGAATTCATTTTATAGTTTATCTTTGATTAGGTCTCAGTTTCCGATCTTACTGTATGTGATCTCTTGAAATGTCCTAAATGCAACTATATGCGAAAATTGTATCGTTTCGTTGAATGAATTCTAGCTAAAGAAGAGTTGAGAGTTTCATACAAACAAAAACGATCACAAAAATCCTAATGCAGCTAATAACAAGGAAAATCTTTTCTTTTTCTTTTTTAAAAGCAAAAAATTAACATAAAATGCTAATTAATGAAAAGCAAAAATCTTTTTTCTTTTCTTTAAAAAATAGTATGATGCACTTAATGGATTTCAAGAGATATGCACAAATAGATAATTGACTCGAAGGAATCTAAAACCAGATCTGAAACATGAACAATAACCCAGCAAAGCAAAGAAAACACCAAGATCTTCAAAGAACTATGTAATCTAAGTCCCAATGAAGTCAGGTAAAAACAAGCAAGCTAAAAGTGAGGCACTTGCAGCATGAAATGCAAAACTGATACAACTACCAGAAGAATGTGGAATCAATCAATAAAATGACTGGATCAGTAAATCACAAATCCAACAGAAGGCTCGATAACAAAGCCACAAGGGCCAAGATGTAAAATCGATGGACAAAGGTGAACAACTGAAGGATGGAAAGAACACCAGCCAAATAACAGTCCAACAGACTTCTAGGAGGTGTAAACGAGCGAAAAGACACAGATCCAAGCTTAAGAGACTGACAAACAAGCTAATTTAAAAAATTAACCAGTGTGCGCGACTGTCAGTCTGCAACTCGTGCTAAACAGAGATTGGTGCGAGTTGTCTGAGAGCAACAAGCGCCAATCAGCGCGACTGTTGAAGGAAAAAAGCGCTAATGAAGTTTTCCAGGCAAAAAATAGAATGGATAGACCCAGGCTTGGTTTATAGTGTCTAAAAAGAGCCAGCAAGTAAAAAATAGCAAGAACTTTAACCCAGAAAGCTATTCAGACCAATAAATGAGAGAAAAATCGACATGAAAAGCAAGGTTGAAATTGTTCAGTTTGTAAACTGAACCGGAGATTGACTGAAGTGGCGTTGATCTACTTCACTTCTGCATAGCAGGAGTGTTTCGAAGGCTACCTGGCCGCTCTTCAGACTCCGTCCACAATTTACAAATCAAACAATACAAAAACAATCAACAAGCGCCTCCCTAGTGGAGTCGCCAATTGTTGTACTGGTAAATCCCCTCTGCGGACAGAGGCGATCCCACTAGCCCGACACGGGTCTAGCAACAATCACACACGCTACACGTAGGTTCCTAATTGCATAAATCAAAGATCGATCAGAATGATCTACCTGGAATCCAATGCTATTTGTTGTAGAAGAAACTCCGCTCCCGTCCTTTAGCTTTGGCTGGTCACAATCCTTACGCTCCACGTAAACGGACACCTGCACAAGCAAAGAACAATACAAACACAAGCGTAAACTCCAGTATATGCAATTATATATCGGTCAGACAAGATATAACTCAAATATCATCAGAAGGCACATGAGTGGAACCATAATGATAGTCGTTCATTAATCAATAAAAGCAGAGAAAGATTACAACCAAAGGGGCCTGACGTTGAACCTCCTCTGACTGGGTCAGCAGCTAAACACGCCTTGCAAAGTGACCTCTTCTCTCTCAATATTTTGGCAGCATAACTCCTCTATAGCTCTCAATTCTCACTATCAATCCAGCATAATCTCAGCACTCACCTTAGCTCTAGCAAAACTAGTTGGTTTAATGCAGGGTGACAGTCATTTATAGATGGAGGAGGAGGAAGTATGCATTGTATCCGTACACCTACTGAAGATTTGGCATTGTCCCAGAATAGCCACTGAACTTGGTTGTCATGGATAAGAGGATGACACTCGACCACTTCCATGAGATTTTTCCCCAGAGAACTGCATGAGCAATGAAGGAAAAAACACTTCAGTGCGCGCTGGCTAAAAATCATAACCAAAATTGGGTGGTGCGGGCTTTGTTCTGTGACAGAGCGTTCATGGGCACGCCCTCTTTGGAGGAACTGACCCATTGGCGCGGGTAAGACACTGTGGACCCGCGCTAATGGAAAAAGGGCACTTTTTAGGGCTAATTTGCAAAAGGTGTCTTCAGGGATTTTGAAGTTCATACTTAGGAGAATCCAATGCAAGTGTTTTTAAGTTGTGTCACTGGTCACAGGTCCATAAATGTGTCCTCCAGTGTGCGAAAGCAAGGGTAACAAGGACGGTGACCAACGGTGACAAATTACTGTGTAACACTACCTACCATACCCCTATAGAATATCCCTGTTTCTCTTCATCCTCTCACTGGAAATCATCAACTTTTATGATTGTATTTCCCAATGGATATATCTTCTTTCCTACCAGCAAACCTTTAAAACTTATACCCAATTGAGCACCATACCTAGCCTAGTATCCAAGTGATTGAGAATTTCATACAGAGAGAGCCCTCACTGAAGCTGGAAGGGATAGATTCCAACTTCCAAGTGGTTTGTGGTTATCTCTGAGTTTCTCTTTCCATCCTAGGGAAATTAAGGAGTGATAACACATACCATCATATAGATAAGCATATAGTAGTAGCATATGTAGAGTCTACTTGGTTAAGTTTATTTGTAGAAATCATCTAGTCTTTAAGAATAGATAGATAGATTATTTTTCATATTTCTCATCCAGGAATTGTCTAACATTATGTTAGGGGCAATCATCTTGCTTAGATGGATCATCATGATCATATAAGGACCATCATTTTGGAAGGTTCTTGGGAGAATCATTATGGCAAGGTTAGTATACATTCCATGTAATGTAGGAACAATATTGTTAAAGGGATGAAGGAATGTAATGGGTCAGTATGCAAGCTCATTATGAGATAGCTAGACAATGAAATAAGAAGCATATTAATACACATTGAAAGTGACTCTTGGATAAGTTGAGTAGAATCTTATAACATGATTTGTATGATTATGTGATGTTGGCTTACTTAAGGATGGCTAAAGAATTAAGACTTTCTCTAGATTATGATTAACATCCAATATAATCTCCGAAAGAAAAGTTTTAACCTGGTAATCAAGTTCGATCCTTGGGAACTTTGATGCATGAAGGAAGATCCATATGGAGATAGACCATGAGGATGTTGATGGAATAAGAAGGTCATCATGCTAAGGTAAGAATGATTTTAATTGTTGTTGTTTATTTGGATAACGCATTATTTTTCTACCTATAAGAATGTTGCAATAATACATGATGGTAGTTTAGGCAAGTTCAACTGTATGAATGGAAATAAATGAAGAATGTTGAGGAAATCTCAATATCTAATACTTGGAAACTATGAAGTCAAGATGCTTCCATCTTGGAATTGAAAGGTAGCAGCACATGAAGATAACTTGGAGGTCAAAGGAGATCACTTTCATGAGGAAGCTATGATCAACTTAAAGTTTGGAAAGGCTTATATAATGTCTTCATAATGACAAAAAGATGAAATTAATGTGCAAGAAAAGTGACCTGGTTCATGTCACAAGATTTAAGAGTGAATATGGCTCTCTGATACCTCGGAAGGAAGCAAGATTGATACAAGAGATGCGAAGGAAAGAGGGAGCCATGTGGATATGAAGAACAAGTATCTGATACTCTCATAAATATAATCTATAAGGCTTGTGGTGTTGACTTCCTAGTTTTAAAGGAAGACTGGAATCTCTTTTAGTTTTTGAAGGAGTAAAAGAGTCTCCTTGAATAGTAGCAATGATCTATTCCCAAATTGAAAGTAAATAGGGATGTATTCTCTGACTAATAGGGAGTGATGTTGAAAATCACATATGAATTCTCTTATTCAAGTAATGAAGAGAGAATGGTGGAGGATTGGATAAGTATATGTGGTTTCCTTGAGAATATAGAGTCCAAGAAAGGAAAGGTACCAACACTCTTTGAGGATGGGATAGGTATCCAAGAGAAGAGTGGTTGAAGAGGATCAATATTCTTTGAGGACTCGGGAATGGAGATCCAAGATAAGAATAGTCCTAAAAGGACATACCTTGTGAACATTCAGATGGGATATGTGCCTTGTAGAGGTAGTGTGGTATCACATGTAAAGCCTCCCAGCATAATTCTCTTGAATGAAGTAGAGATTTTCTAGTTAGGCCTCATAGACAATGTTAGTCATAATAATGATGCTTACAGTTGGTTTATCAATATGACTCTTCTTATGAGAACTCTTCTTTTGAGAATGATGTTGTACTGATTGTACAATTATGAATACCTCCATAGTTAAGATGGAGTGTTGGAAATGTAACTAGTTTTGACCTTCATAATTGTTGTTGTAATCATTTCAATATGTATCTTATGTAACAAACAAGGGAAGAAAAGAAAAAAGTTATTTTCATAAATCATGGGTTCATGCTAATTATTGATGGTCTTCTAGGTCAAATCATGTTCATCATGTTTCTAGAGTTTGTTAAGTCATAGTATTTATTGTCATGAGTCAAAGAAGTCCACATCATGTTTATAAGACACTTCTGGGAAAAATATATCTTGTAAAAGAATTCATTTTGATTCTATAAAGTCCTCGAAACTCCAAAAGTATAAGTTGGTCCTAACAACTTAAATTTGGCATAAGGAGGGAATTTCACCCCTTGGAAAGGCTATATAAAGGATTAGTTCGAACTCATTTGTGACTCACTCACCAAGAAGTTTGATCTCAAGGAAAATGTTTGACCTATGGCTAGGAAGAAAGAATACAAGAAGATCAAAATTATAGACCAAGAAGAAGACTTGTTTTGGGATATTTCTCTCTTAGACATGTGAAATTCTAGGGTTTCTACAACAACAAAAGAGGCTAAAATTGCAGATATGAGTTGTAGTAGGATGAAGTGTAGTATCTTGTTGTTGGAAGGTAGAATACTCTATCTAGACCTTGTTAATCTTAGGAGGAGTTGTATTTCTCAAGTAATGTCTCAAGAGGAAGCTAGATTAGGGTTTATGTAGTTGCCATAGGGTCGATGAAGAAGTATTGAAGCAAGGAGGTTGAAGTTTCTGTTTGAAGCTAGTTCGTACTAGATCAAGGAAGGATTTGTTGGAAGGTTTGGCTTGGTACTTGGAGGAGGACTTGGTCTATGGTTTTGGGTATTTTTTGTCTCATTGGAAGAATATTCTACAAGAAGGGAAGAGTTGTTCTAGTTTTCTCCTTGGAGGAGCTTTTCCCTTACTAAGAACCTAATTTATATGTCCTCTATTATTGCTTTTGTTCTTGTTATTTGTTTGATGAAAATTTAAATAAAGAATACACGAAACTAACTAAGTTCACAAGTAAATATTAAGGTAAAGGAAAATTGATTTAATAATTTTCCAACAAAAGAGACAATAATATTTGTCTACCAAAAGATCCTACATCTTTAGATTCCATAGCTCAACTTTTCCCATTAAAATTCTCGATCTCTATTTTCAAACTACAAACTATTCTTTTCCAACACAAGAATAACCACTGGAAAGATCCAACTACAACAAGGTTTATCACAAACCCAAGATAAATAAACCCTAAGCCACAAATACATCTGTAACACTCCCTCCCACCCCCTTGTGCTAACTCAAGCTATAGAATGTGTTACTAGTTAATTAACCCAACCTACGAGGTCTATTATGAAGATGGGCTTGAAAAAATCCTCCTTTGTTAGAGTTTGAGGAATTACATTATGATATGACCATCGTATCCACCTCGTTGATAACTTTTTAATCATATATAATTCATCTGAATTTGAATCTTGGATTGAAAATTATGCCTTTTTGAAGTTTGACCAATTATACTATGCCAAATCACGTGGCATCCATGTGTGGCTCTACCATGTCACCAAAAATAGTTCCACATCACCCATGGCGCCTACTTGGCATCCATAGAGCCATTATCAGGGCTCCATGGAACTTACCATGCCAACCCAGGCTTGTGGGCCCCACTAGGATCGTCCCTTTGATTATGAAGTGATTCCATGTTATCCCTAGTTATAGGTTCCCAAAAACAAGAGTGGATTTACATAGGTGGGTTCCTGTTTCAGACCCCCACCCCCCTTGTTAACTCATGGTAGACCAAGCAGGGCCCTGTGATGAACATAGGTCGTTGATTGGCCACTTACTATGATTGCACTACCATGAAAGTGTATCCTTTTTAAAGGGGACAATCGGTGGGAATCACCACGTCAGACCACCCCCCACCCTTATTAGATCACAATGGACAAGGCAGCCTAGAGTGAATTAGGGTTCTTGATTTTACCATGCTTTGATTAGAGAGCAATTTGATGAGTGATGGATAGTCCCATTAGTTAACAACCCTGAAAAATGGGAAACTTTTGTGACAATTATCGCAGATGCTTCACCACCACCACCTATCCCAAGTTACATTGCATAATGCCTATAACTACAAGTGGTGGGTGGTAGCAAGGTTCCCCAATGGAACCATGGTAGGGTAAACTTCCTCTTCATCAATGCATCCATTCTATCTATTCTAACTTTGCAACAATGGGAAGTGGTAGGTTCACGTGGCTCCCAAATGGCCTCCATGTCACTTGAAAATTCATTATGAATGGGATTACCTCCACATCCAATTTATGCTACCAGGGTGGTCACTACTTGAGGCACTCAATGGTGAAAATGGTAAGGGGTGGTGAAAGGTGGGCAATGTCAAGCCTTATGAGGCCTTGTCATGTCAACACAGGGCACGAGGCCCATTGGTCCCTCCCCACCATGTTTAGAAATTATTTACATTATGTATAGTCCTTAATCTAGGGTGTCACACCATTGTCAATTGTTGATATGCTCCAGACCCCAAGAACCTTGGATTCCTCGAATCCATCTCATGCATAGTGCATCCATTGTCTAACCCACTAGGTATTCATCTAGATTTCCACATTGTTTCTAGACCATGGTGTATCTGGGCCTCCAAAGGAGTAACCACTCTTGCCATGCACATATTTCTGGGATTGCTAGATAATATAGAAACACTTCAATGTAGTCCAACCCTGAATGTGTTTGAGCCTTCCTAGTTGTATGCACCTTTATTACTCCTAGATCTCTTGGATGCCTAGATACAATTTTCTTACTTTATGAAAAATACGCCCTAACAAGCATCCAAAGACAACAACATTTGAGAATTAGAATAGTATCTAGCTCAGATACAAAATTAATTTAGGGCACCATATGGCCCCCAGATGGCTCTAGATTTCTGCTAAGACTTTTATAGAATGAAAACTTAAGGAAATTTACTAGAATTTCCTAAAGGCTAGGACTTTTTATCAAAGACACTAGATCTTCGGAACAATGGCCAAATACTGAGTAACAACCTTTAGATGTGCAGTGAAATTTACATAAGAACTATAATACTCCAAACTAACTCAAATTAAAATGGATTTTAAGAAAAAGAAAGAAGTGGCTCCAAAGGTCAGATTTCACAAGAATCTCTAGACCAAGCTTTGATCACAAAATATTAAGGTCTCTCAACAATACACAAGTATGCATAACCTCTAAAACCATTTCATCGCCCCTAAACTAAGTGACTGTCAACACAAGTTGAATTACAATTTAACATCCATCATATAGGTTACCTTCTCATCGTGTGAGATAATATTAAGTGTGGAAATGAGCCCTTTAATTCATAAACCTATCAGATGGCTAGAAAACACTTGTAATAATGAGTTCACAGAGAGACCTCCAACAACCAGACATAATCATGTAACCATTCTATAGTTCATGAAAATATTAGTATTTGCATAATGCAAAAAGTTCATCATAACCATAAAGACATAAATGATAGTTTGTCCACCATGAACATGTAGTAAATTCAATAACCTGTCATGAATAGTACTTGACCATAAATTAGTTAGTGAAATATCAACCAATTTCATCATCCATATTCAAATAGATACAAGTCACTAAACTTATTTGAATAGCTTGAAATGGTTGTAAACTAAAGGAGGGTCTTCAACTCCCCACCCAACCATAGGCTAGCTACACAAAAATCTTTCTTGTAGTTGATTACTCTCACATTGGATCCAAAGTTTGAGGGAATGCTTACTTAGGGAATTTTGTTGGGTCTGGAGCCTGATTATCTTCTATATTCAAAAGTATCGCCACATTGGACCCCAGTTCAAAATGGGGGCGGCAACGCCGCCCGTAAAATATTTGCTGCAAGGGGGGTCCAGGGGGGGGCAGCTGCGACCTTTGGGAGCCCCCCCTAGCGGGGGGTTTCGAGGGCAGCGCCCCCGAAGCTAAAAACAGCTGTAAAATTGCCTTGTAAAAGTATAGTAATTTCTAGTCAATCTGGGCCGTTCATTAGGCGGATGATTTGACGGTAGAACTTATGTTTAGTTTAGGGTTTTTTGCCCTAGAAGGCAACCCCTCTCTTTGTATGAGGGCATTGTATTTGAGGCGGTGATAGATGTGTACTCTGTGTGAGCGAGAAACAGAGAGGTGAGACTGTGAGAAAAGACAGAGGATACTACAGCGGCTTTGCTGTAGGTTGTGTCTCTTCATTTTGCTGGATAATAGAAAGGAAGGACTAGCTATTTGAGGTGGACGTAGCCCAAACTGGGTGAACCACGTATATTTGTGTCTCTCTTGTTTTGTGTGTTTTCTATGTTTATATTTCTGCATTATTTTATGTGTTCCATTGCTCCGTAATATATAATTTTCTAACAAATTCACCCAAGGGTTAGTAAGGTTATTTCTCAGTTCCAAGAGTCTGAATCTACTTTTTAGGTGGTTTATAAACTTTATTTTCAAGTAAATCACTGTAGGATCCCATAGCCCAATGTCTAGGTGGTTTATCAACCTTATCAGGAAGCACCACAATGGTCTAGATACCCTTCCTAGTGGTTTATTAACATGCACCTGAGTGGTTTATCAAACCATTTAGTAAGCACTAAGTGGTTTATCAACTTATTCAGAAAACACTTAGTGGTTTAGCAACTTACTTAGAAAGCACTTATAATTCAATGCTACACTAAACCTCCCACTACAATTCAAGTTTGGACACCATAGTCAAGTCACCCAACACATCAATATAGGGAATACACCCCAAATTCTTAGAGCATCGAGCTCAATTGCATCTTTAGTGTTGCTTCCTTTCTCCCTATCCCATGTTTTGGGGTTGTTTTTCTACTCTATCTCTCAATCTCTTTTCTTAGATTTTCTTTCTTGCTCTTATTTTTCCTTGAGTCCCTTTGTTTTCTAGCGAGACTGCCAACTTCGCCTTCCCTCATGTCATGAGATTTTTTTTTTTTCATTTTCCTCTATCCAATCATGTCTTCACCATGTGTCAAGTGGTAGTTTGGTTTGTTATGCCACTAGACACCACTCTCCCACTTCTCTCTTCTCCCTCAAGCTTGAATCCATGTGTCCCTCTCTTCAGGCCAACATTTCTTATTTTCAACATTTTCATGAAAACAATTTAATACTTGGATTGTTTACAAGATTGTCTTGGATAGTCATGGTTTTTATGTTGGCCTTTACAATTATTACCACACATACAAAAATAGGGGGAAGAAAGGTACACTAATTACAAAACCAGCTCCCTTAAAGGAACACCATCCTCGATGTTTCTATAACTAGAAAGAAAAAAAGAAAAAAACAAAACATATATTTATAACACAACGCTTACATATTCTTAATAATTAAACAAAAATAGGTATAGTACCCTTATTTGTTCTGCCATCTCTCGGGTGGCTTCATCGAGTCCAAAGTGCTTTCGTTGCACCTTGAAATGCTTTATTACTCGATTCCAGAGCGTGATATTCCTCTAGTCCAAGATGCATAATGGTTATCCCTCGGGTTCCACCTATATCACAGACTAATCAACAATATTATTAGTAACATGTGCATACTTCTTAATCAAAGAGATGTGAAAAAAATCACGTTCTTTCATTGTGGGTGGTAAGGACAATCTATAAGCAACTGGACCCACTCTTTCCAAAATTTGAAATGGTCCAAAAATTATAGGTGCCAACTTAGCACAAGACCCCACTTTTAGTGAGCTCTTCCTTGGTATGATCCAAAGATATACATGCTCTCCCACTTCAAATTATTTGTGCATTCTCTGCTAGTATGCATAACTCTTTTCCCTATCCTAGTCTTCTGTTAATTTCTTCCCAATCTTGATTAATTCTTGCTCCATTTCTTTTAGCATGTTAGGTCCAAGAACTATTTTGTTCACTAACTCATCTCAACTAATAAGAGTGTATACATTTTTGGCCATATAGTTCCTCAAAATGACTCATCTTCAATAACTCTTGATATCCATTATTGTGTGAAAACTCCATTGATGGTAGGAAATATTCCCACTTCTTTGGTTGATGCATGACATGCATTCTTATTAATATATCATCTAGAATTATGTTCACTCTTTCCATTTGGCCATTTGTTCGAGGATGATATGTAGTACTAAAAGCTAGCTAGGTTCCAAAACTAGCGAAAAATGCCTTCCAAAAATTGGAAGTGAACTTGGCATCCTAATCTGAGATTGTTTTATTAGGTATGCCATGCAATCTAAATATTTCCTTCAAGAATATCCAAGCTATATCAATGGATTTGTGGGTGGACTTGAAAACTATGAAATGGATTTCCTTACTCAACTTGTCCACTACCACCATAATTGCATCATGTTGTTTGGTTGTTTTTGGTAGTCTTTTAATTAATTCCATAGACATGACTTCCCACTTCCATTCAAGAATTGATATTGGTTGTAGAAATATTGTTGGGGGCATGCATTCTACTTTGACTTGTTGGCATTTCAAGCACTTGGAGATGCATTTAGAAACTTCCTTCCTCAATTTTGGCCAATAATACATTTCTTTATTGTTGTTATCATTTTCTGATAACCAAGCTGACCGGAGTAATATCTCTCATGAAACTCATCCATAATGAGCTTCCTTATGTCATATACACAAGGCACATATTTTCTATCTTTAAACAACAACATGTCATCATCAATGAGCTTGTAGTTGATGCCCATTGATCCCTTTAGCTCATTTCATAAACATGCCTTCACATGTTGGTAATTCTCACCATGTAGTAATGCCTCTTTTGATACTTTCTTTGAAATCAATTTCACATGTGCTCATGACTTCCAAATGAGCCACTTGTATACTTATACTAAGTGCATCTACTACCTTATTTTTCTTTCCTTTAATGTGATTATCTCTAAATCAATTTTGTTGATCAAATCCAACCATCTAGCTTGTCTAACATTTAACTCAGGTTGGTTAAACAAGTATCTCAACCCCCCATGGTTTGTCATCAACAAAAACGTTCTCCCAAGCAAGTAGTGTCTCTGCATTTTTATGGTGTGCACCGTTATTGCAAACTCTAAGCCATGAGTAAAATAGTTCTTCTCATTTTCATTTATTTTCCTTGAATCATAAAAATTAGACATCCTTCTTGCATCAAGATTCCACCTAATACTTCCTTACAAGCATTGATACAAACCAAAAAGTCCTTTGGATTTGTTATTTTCAAAATAGGTGCACATGTGAGTAATTTCTTAAGATTCTCAAAATTAGTTGCACATTCATATCTCCACTGAATTTGTCTACTTTCCTTTGTAAGGTTTTGATTGGGTTCCTGATATTTTAAAAAATTCAAAAGAATCGTTGATAATATTTGGCCAACCCCATGAAGGACCTTAACCTGCGACATTGCAAGTAGTGAGCCATTCCATTATGGCCTTGATCTTCGCAGGGTCCATAACCACTCCTTCTTTTGAAATGACATGCCTCAATTAGTGAAATTCTGTTTGGAAGAATTCACATTTTCTAAGGTTGGCATACATCTTATGTTCCCTTAGTAATGTAAACATTGCTTTTAGACGCTCTTTATACTCTTCTCTCGTTTTCAAGTAAATCATGATTTCATCCACAAAAATTAACGCAAATTTTTCTAAATACGGGTTGAGGATGTTTTTCATTATTCACATAAATATGGTTGGTGCATTTGTGATCCCAAAAGACACCACCACAAACTCATAGTGTACATATCTCATCCTAAAGGCTATCTTATTGGTGTCTACATCCTTAATCCAAACCTGATGATAATCAAATCTCAAAGCTAATTTTAAGAACATGATAACTCCTCTCAATTGATAATAAAAGGTCATCCATCTTGGGTAGTTGGTACTTTTTCTTTACAATAGATTTATTCAACTATCGATAATAAATTTACAATTGCAACATGCCATCCTTCCTCTTTACAAATAATGTTGGGGCTCCCTAGGGTGACACATTGGGTTTAATGTACCCCTTAGCCAAAATTTCCTTGAAGTACATATTGAACTCCATTAGATTAGGTGTACTCATATGATATGGAGCCTTCAAGGCTGGCACTACCCCAAGGATAAAATCAGTGGTATCTTCAATGTCCCTTCTAGATGTTAATCCCAATATTTATTCTTGAAATCCATTACTGAACTATTTTCACACCTAGTTTGTTTCCATCTTTCCTTGTTGGGTTTTAACTCACTGGTTACTTGGATTGCATATAATGAAAACCCTTCTTGCTACATATTTTCACTTACAGTGTTGAGATTTTCCTGAGCTTGACAAGCTTCTTTATCCCCTGCATCATCACTTCCTTACCATCATCACTAAGGAACTCCAACGACTTTTTGTAACAATCAATTTTGGTTTCATGTACCACTAACCAATACATGTTGTTTAACAGATCATATGATCCCAACAATAAAAGGTTGAGAGCGGCTAAAGTAAACATGTCAGTTATTGTTATAGGGCATGATTTCACCATGTTTATCACCCGTATTTGGGTTCATGTGGCCAATTGAACCAACCATGATTACCCATGGGTATTCTTTTGTAGATAATCTCTCCACCACCTTTGGGATGATATAACTAAAATTATAGCCTGGGTCAATTAAAATTGAAACAGGTTGGTTAACGACTATACCTTCCATCTCTATACTAAAGCTTTATGGTTTTCCTATCTATTTTTCAATGCAGCGTAAATTTGTGGTACTTTCTAAACCACGTTGTTCACTTTTGTTGCCTCTTGAACATTATACAACTTTGTTCCATTTTGTTGTTGTTGAGGGAAGTCTCTCTGCAATTGGTTCTCTCCACATGTCCAACACTACACAATCCCTTTCCAAAACCCATTAAGACTCTTCTCTTGCTAGTTTATTGGGCCAATTTTTGTTGGAAGTAACAGATTTTTGTCGATACTCATTCTTGGTGGGAGTGGTGCATTTCACATTCCTACCTCCTTGCTTATATCCCGAGGATTTCACTCCTTTTCCATTGAATTTGGTCTTATCCTTATTTTTCCAGTCTGTTCAGGACTCAACTTTGTGTTTTGACTATTTAGACCAATATTTGGCCTTTCAAATAGTGTCCTTTAATGTTCTTAGCTCATCAAACTCAATCCTGCCTTGATAAGCTTGTGGTAGCCCACTAAGATACCTTTGAATCTTCACCTTCTCATCTATGATATATGTAACAAACATCAAAATCTCCAAAAATCTATTAGTGTAGTAAGCTACCCTAGCTTATGCTCAAGAAATTCTTTAACTTTTCTATCATAGTACCTCTTAGATAAGTACTTCTCCTAGAAGTATTTCTCAAACCTTCTCCATGACAATTCCTTCTCCCTGATTTCCTTAACATTTCTCAATCTTCCCACCATATATTAGATTTTCCCTTCAATTTTGCAATGGCTACTCGAGCCTTCATGTTCTTTGAGTAGTCATGCAACCTGAAATATTTTTTATTCCCAATAACCAAGCTTCTGTCTTATTAGCATTCTTCATCTCTCCGTCAAAGGTAGGGGGATTTTATTTCTTGAATTCTTATGGAATTGATCTATTCTCCCTTCTCCTTCGATGATGGTGACTTTTGGTTGCAATATCTAATGATTGATTAGAGTTGCGACTCTCTTTCCTTTGTGTTGAGTGGGTTTTCTCCTCTTACTATGTCTTCAACTGCTTGCCTTTCTTATGCTTTGATGATATTCCTTGCAACTCCTCAACACATCTCTCAAGCTACTAAGAGTATCCATTTACTCTAGGGAATTTTCCTTTGACTTCTTCTCAATTGAGTCATGTTCCTGATCATGATGGGACCTATCCATGCTATATTATACCACTCTACTACTCATTCCTCTATTTCTTTACTGCAATTGTGTCTCCTATGTTGTCATGCACATAGTTGTTAGTTAAATCAAACACAAAGATATATAGATATAGATATATATCAACTTGGTATACTTGTAGTAAAAATGCTAATCTGAAACTGGTTGAAATATCAAATATCATTTTAGTATGCAAGTTAGAGAACAAAATATCATATCAACAATTTGTCAAACCAAAAATTATATCAACTATAAATCTAAAATCAGTACACATTGGTATATAGCAATTAAACTAGTAGAATAATTTTTTGTCTTGTGTGCATGTGTGAACCTCTTTAGGTTCAGTGCTAAACCTTCGCTCTAATACTACTTTGCGACACTCCCTCGCAACCCCCTTGTGCTAAGTAAGGATGTGGAATGTGTTACTAGATAATTAACCCAACCTCCAAGGTCTATTATGAAGTGGGGTTACAAAAATCATCTTTTGTCAATGTTTGAAAAATTAAGTTTAAATACTACCATCATATTCAGCTTGTTGAGAGATTTTCGGTGATATAAAATTCATCTCAATCTGACTCTTGGATTGAAATTATGTCTTTCTAAATTTAGACCAATTATATTGTGCCACATCAGTAAGGTGATACCATATGGCATGCATGTGGCACCCACACATGGCTCCACCATGTCACCACAAGTAGTTCCACATCACCCATGGTGATCCAGGAGGATCTAGAAAGGAAAAAAATAAAAATATCTCAAAATTCGATGGAAATAGATCCATGTCGAAGAGCTTGACGTGACAATTCCAATGTAACTTGAATCGCATCAATCAGATTCCATAGGAAAAAGTTATTAGAGTTTGAGGATTTTTTATAGTAAGAAAAAAATTCAAACTTACGAGGACATGTGGTAGTATCTGGATGTGACATGTGGCAGTACAGACAGACTGACATGGTGATCAACCCTGTGACCAACGGAATAATATGGAAGCCCTCCTCTGATGACCCATGGTGGGAAATTTTTTGAAACAATGGTGTATTATTTATTTAAGCTATTGTTATAACTATATTCCAAAAGGGGGAATGTCGTAGGTTTGACCTTGTGACATCCCCAGAACCGACAATGTATTACAACAATGATGCAGATTGAACTGCAGGACCTCTTCAGAACCCCCAACATATAGTGCATGCCTTCCACGAGGGTATGTTATACATTTGGTTCACCAACAAACATTGTTATAACAAATTGCCACCATGGACCCAGGTAATTAGACTACCAAATATGGTTATAACAAAGAGGCATATATATTATATGGTTAAAACTATGTACCGTTTATAACATATGGTTATAACAGATGGGCCATAACTTCTGTGAGTTTGACCTTGTGGCAATGGACCCCCAACTCTATTCAACCAAAATGTTTTTCCAATGCACCACAAATGTTGTGGTTGTAGCTTATATGGTGTCTAGAGCTCTTAAGCTTGGTTGTAGCCTGTGCATTATGCAAATAAGTGGAGTTTTGGAGCTCATTTTTGCAACAACAGAGGAAGGTGTTTGGTGGAATTTTGGAGGCCACTTTATCGTAGAAAAGAGCTCATTTGTAGTAGGATTTTGGAGACATTTGATTATTGTAATTACAATTTTGGGAGAATAACAAAGAGGTCAGTCCCTTGGAGGTAGGACCGAAGGCGTATTCCACACTGGATGAACTCCATTATCAATTGTTTTTGTTCTTATTTTCTTCTTGTTTTTATCTTCTATATTTATTTTAGTTGTAGCTTCTTTAAGCCCTTTACACTTGATTTCAATTTAATAACTACACAACTTAAGTCGGGTTTAGTTTAATAATACATTCTTGAACATTTTTACGAACCAAGTGACTTTAAAAGTTTCTAGATCAAGTGGTATCAGAGCAAGTTTAATAGTGGTTTGTGAGTGTGCATGATAACCAAGAGTAGATTCAACCAAGGTGAAGGAAAACTTTTTGAAGGCAATCATGAAATTGGATTGAGAAGCTTCACTTGAAGAAGAGAGATGTTGTCACACGAGCGAGAAGAGAGTCCTTTTGGTTCCAAGATAGAGTTTTGTGAAGCTTACATGGCGATAAAGGCAATGGTAGATTAAATGTATTGGGAATGGAAAATTTTTGGAGAGGGAAGCTCATCGAAGAAATAAGTCAATGACAAAGGAAATGAAGGTGATTCGAAAAAGTATCCTCCTCATTCTTTTCCTTCTCCTCTTCCTCCTTCTCCTCCTCCATCTCCTCATGGAAAAGCTACTTCAAAAAATCTGTTATTAAAGTTGGATATTAAATTTGACTTACTAGTTTATGATGGTAAGCTTAAAGTTAAAAAATCTTGACAATTGGATTCACCAGATGGAAGTCTATTATTGTGTACAACAAATTGTCTATGATGACATAAAAATTCAATTGGTCTCGCTTCGACTGGAAGGTATCGTGCTAATATGGTGGGAGACTACATGTTAGGAAGGTACAACTCTCTCCTCATGGTTTGAATTTACTTTAGCATTGAAAAATAAATTCTATCCTTTGGCACATGACCAGAAGGCAATAATAGAATTGTAAATTTTACGACAATCTAAAGGAAAAAGTGTGCAAAACTTTACTGAGAAGTTTAGTAAAGAGACATTGTCATTAAATATTCCACTAAACACACAAGAGACTCTTTTGAAATATATTGGTAGTTTTCACGGATATATACACAATGTTATTTTCTTGTTGAAGCCATTTAATATGGATGAGGTTTGTGTACAAGAGACTTATATTGAAGCAGGTAAACATGGCGGTGGAGTCTCCGTGGAAAATATATAGTGGAAAGAAGATAAAGGCAGAGGAAAGGAGAAGCCAAAGAGAACAACTTATGTGAAGAAGAGCAATGAAAAACTCTCTTGTTCCCATTGCAAGAAAGAGGGACATGATGAATCATTGTTGGAAGTTACATCCAAAGTTGAGGCCTAAATGGTTTCAATGTAGGAAGGGAAAGAAAAAGGTGTCAGCGACAGTCTAGCAAGATCTGGGTTCGAACTCTAGTGATGAGGCACAAATCACAACTATGGGTTTGAAAGGTATATTATCTTCACATGTTGGTTCTGGTTCTTCTATTTCATCTTCTATTTCTACAAGAAAGAGGAATGGACCCTTTCACATAAGGGTGGTAAATAGACATGTAAAATTAGATACTTTGTTTGACATTGGTTCTCAAGCCAATCTGATATTTGAGGCATTTGTTAAGGAGTTGAATATGGAAACAACATTGCATCCTAAACATTAGCCACTTGGATGGGTATGTAATGATACTAAGAAGCAAGTGGCTGAAAAGTGTAAGATTTGGTTTGAAATTACATGTTAATTTGTGGATGAAGTTGAACTAGATGTGGTTCCATTCGATATTTGTGGAATTGTGCTTGAAAATCCTTATTTGATAGGAAGGATATCTACTATAGGAAGGAAAATAGGCATCACCTTTTCAAGGACGACATAGAGTATATCATCTAAGCTCATAAAATGAAGGATGATTCTTCGCTAGTAACCACGGGGTAGTTAAATAGGCTTGTGAATGTGAGCAATACCTTTTCTCTCATAGATGCAAAGGTGGGAAAATCTGAAGTTCTGGAGCATGGGAATTTGTCGTAGGAACCTGTCAAGAGGATCAAACATGTGTTTAGCTCATTTTCATTAGTGCATGGGTAGTGGTTGAAGTAACACATGTAGAAAGATGTGCGAAAGTGAAAGTGGCTAACAATATATTTTCAATTGTCATAATTTTTATGCAGTTGGTTGTGATGAGCATGGTACACATAATTGGGTGGACAAATACTAGAGAAGTGGGTACGAAAATCCCACACTTGGTATTTGATTAAGAACCTTTTGGAGGTCCAAAAGCCTCTCAATGATGAAGATTGATACATGAGGATCCAGAAAGGCTTAAAAACCACAGTTCTCAACATTTGATGGAAATAGCACCATGTGGAAGAGCTCGATGAGATTATTCCAATGCAACTTGAATCACATCAATCAAAGTCCGTAAAAAGAAATTATTGTAGTTTGAATATTTGGCCAACAAGAAAAAAGTCAGACTTACCAGGACATGTGGCAACATCTAGATGTGACATATGGAAGGACAAACATGGCAATGTGGCAGTATCTAAGCATGACACATGCAATGCACAGGGTGGCGTGGAAATTATGTGACATTGAGTTAGCAACTCGAAAGGATGACACATGGTGGACATGTGGCATCATTAGCGTTGATGTAGTGGAAAGATGGACCAATAGAAGGTTGTCATGCGACCCAATCAGAGGGTGCCATTTGGCACCTTAAAATGGGCCAAAATTTGTTAGAGGGTGGAGCCAATGGGGATCAACCCTGCGACCACTAGAATAAAATGGAATCCCTTCTCCAATGAGCCATGGTGGGTGGTTGTTTGAAACAATGGTGTATTATTTATTTAAGTTATTGTTATAACTAAATGCCAAAAGGGGGAAGGCTGCAGGTTTGACCCTGCGACCTCCTTGGAACCGACAACATATTACAACAAAGATGCAGATTGGATTGCGGGACCTTCGTGTAACCACGAACATAGAGTGCACACTCGCCAATACCATGTCATATGGACCGAGGGTATGTTATACATTTGGTTCATTGTTAAACTTTGTTATAACAAATTTCGACCATCGAGCCACAGAATTTGACCATCAAATATGGTTATAACAAAGAGCCATATATATTATATGGTTAAAATTATGTGTCATTTATAGTGTATGGTTATAACGGAGGGGCCACAACCTCTGTGATTTCGACCTTAGGGCTGCGGACCCCCAACTCTATTTAACCAAAACATTTTTCCAATACGCCACACGTCTTGTGGTTGTAAAGTTTATGGTACTGAGAGCTCCTAAGCTTGATTGTAGCATGTGTATTTTGAAAATAAGTGGAGCTTTGGAGCTTTTTTGTAGCAACTGAAGAAGGTTTTTTGGTGGCATTTTGGAGGCCACTTCCTAGTAGCAAAGAGCTCATTTAGAGAAAGATTTGGAGACATTTTCTTATTGTAATTGCAATTTTGGGAGAACGATAAAGAGGCCATTGCCTTGGAGGCAGGAACCGAAGACGTAGTCCACACTGAAAGAAATTCGTTATCAATTGATTTTGTTCATATTTTATTTTTGTCTTGATCTTCTATATTTCTTTAAGTAGCAACTTCTTTAAGTCGTATTTACACTTGATTTCAATTTATTAACTGCACACCCTAAGCAAGGTTTAGTTTAATCAAACACACTTGAACATTTTTATGAACCAAGTCACTTTAAAATATCCTAGATCGCATTCCCCTTACGTGGTGTCCACATTGACACTATCAAGTATCCATGGAACTTACCACATCAACCTAGGCTTGTGGGCCCCACCAAGCTCATCCCTTTGGTTATAGAGTGATTACATGTTATCCCTAGTTCCAGGTTCCCGGAAACTAGAGTGGGTTTACGCAAGTGAGTTCCTGTTTCGAACCCCCCCAAATGTAGGTCATTTATTGGCCTCTTAATATGATAACATCACCACGATGTGGCATCCTTTTAAACGTGGGACCCTCAGTGGGAATCCCCATGTAAAACCCCCACCACCCGTTAACTCACAACGGACAAGGGGGGACTAGAGTGAATTAGGGTTGTTGATCTATCGATGATCCAATTAGAGGTTGATATGATGAGTGATGGATAGTCCTGTCAGTTGACGACCCTAACAAATGGGAAAAATCCACAACAATTGTCGTCACTGCTTCACCACCATTGCTTGTCCTAGGTTACATTATATGATGGTTACAACAATAAGCAGTGGGCAGTGATTGGTAGCAAGGTTTCATGTTGGAACCATGATTGGGTTGGCTTCCTCTTCACCAAACCATACATACTATCTATTTTAATTTCCCAGCGATGTGCAGTGATAAGTTCACATGGCACCTCCATGTCACTCAACAAGTCACTATGAAGGGGCACACTTCCACATCTAGGTCATGTTGCTTGGGCAGTCATTGCTCACGACATTCAATTGTGAACATGACAAGGGGTGGTGAGTGGTGGGCAGTGTCAAAGCTTCATGTGGCCCTGCCATGTCAACTGTTATGAAACCAGCTCAAGAAAAAATAGAAAAGATAGATCAACGCCTTAGAATTCAACCTCTTCGAGGGGGCAACCTCCTTTACATTACATAAATGAACAATTCTTGGATGATACAAATGAAAAGACCTCCTTTCTATATATAGGAGTCTAAGGGGTCAAAACATAATCAGAGCCTACATAACAATAATAATGTAAGGGCACAATAATAATAATAGTGGGCTTCTATGGGGCACAATAGTAACAATATGGGCACAATAGGGGCACAACAATATTAATAAGGGGTACAACTACAATAGTAATGGGGTAATCACTATTATTATGGGGACCCAACATGCCCCTCTCCTTCAGAAAAAGTGTTGTCCTCAACGCTTGAGTAGTTCTGGATGCTTCTGTATAAAATTCTCATCCTCCCATGTGGAATCTTCAGCAGATAAGTTATTCCACTTGATAAGATATTCTGAAATTGATCAATTTCATCGCTGTCGAGTTCTTGTTTCTGTGACTGCTTCTGGTTCCAATATAATTTTTCCTTCCTCGTCAAGTTCTGGCAATATTGTTTGAACTGGTAGCTTATCGCCTATAACCTTCTTTAAACATGAAACATGGAAAACTGGGTGAAATCGAGAAGTTGTAGGAAGCTCTAATTTGGTATGCCATAGTACCAATCTTTTGCAACACCTTGTATGGACCATAATACTTTGGTGATAATTTATTATCCTTCTTAGCTTGCTTGAGGGACATTTTCTTATATGGTTGTAGCCGTAGGAATACCAATCACCTACATCAAAACTTCT
>APFE030672775.1:22415-38217 GCA_000404065.3 Pinus taeda | reverse complement strand
TAGAAAGGAGGTTTTGTCATTTGAATCATCCAAGAATTGTTCATTTATGTAATGTAAAGGAGGTTTCCCCCTCGAAGAGGCTAAATTCTAAGGCGTTGATCTATCTTTTATATCTTTTCTTGATCTGGTTTCATAACATAACCTTTTTCCACATATTTGAAATATATTAGATCAATTAATTCTTTAAGTGATGGAGCTCACCCAAATCCTGTTCACATCCTTCAAATTTCATTAAGCTATATTTTTTGACTAAATAAAGTCACTCATTCCACTAGCCATTTGATAATTTCAACTTTGATCACCTTCTAGAGGCCCCACAACTTGTCCCGACATTTTTCTAGAAAATTCCAACACTAGATTTCACCAAAATCAATTTAATTCCAAATGAGCATGCGAAATATGGAGATATTTTCATGTTTTCCTTGGTCACATGCACAACAATGAGTAGATCTAGATGGTCTCTCACACAACATGTCCAACCACAAGCCTTTATGCATGCAACTGGGGTAGAGCATCAGGAAAATAAGAGTTCTTTCCATCAAAATTGCAACAGAGATTTAGGGGGTTGACATGACCTATGAACCTTCCTTCCAAGCCCAACTTGACATCATGAGACCAACTACATGAATAAAAAATACTCTAAACAAATCATAAACTAGATCTCCAGCACACATGCAACTCAACATCAGATGAGGCCTTATTACCTCGTGACATCTCTTCTATAGACCTTCTAAGACTTATGAAAACATTTTATATCAGAATGAAAACCATCAACAAGTGTACAATAGACTCAAGATGATACATAGGGACTCATAAGTACATACTCCAACATGTGACATCAATGGCAACACAAATGGGCCAAAAGTATTTCCATGTTCAATATGAAATTGATACATGATATATATATTTTAGTTCATTTAAAGAATGAAAGTGACTTGAATAATGACATAATATTGTACTTATTTTCTTAGTATATGAAGCTGGAAATCAAAATTGAATGTATATTTTACTAATAAAAGTTATAATATTATAAATATATATTTAATTAGCAAAAAAATTTTAATAAAACCCATACACTTAAAGATTCTAGCATCCATAAATAAGATTAATACAAACCCATAAACTTAATTTGTGGATACATGTATCGATAAACTATTTATATGAAAATATATACAAATTACAAATATCACATGAACATTCATAAACTGAAATAATAAGCATCCATAAGCTATCCATGTAAGAAAATATACAAAGTATGTATCACATGTGAATGTGCCCTATGAAATGAGCCTGAAAATATAAAAACTATGACACTCTAAGTACCACTAGAACTCCTATGTGAGTTCCGTTGCACAAAGTAAGTGTCCATAAGCTGGTACTGCAATATTACACATTCAAATTCAAACTAATTAGATCATTATTTGTACAGAATGAACAATACGGAAATAAATTATTTTGAACCACATATTGTTTATTTGTACAAAATAAACAATATGGAAATAAATGAGTCTACTAACCTTAGTCAAGTCCAAATGCAAGTCAGATAGGATGGGGGTTTTATGAATCTAGGTTTGGTGCTCCCATGCTCGTGGATCAATGATAGGGCCTGCATCAATGGACCCACATAATCAGTGCCTCTAAACCCAACATCCCACTCATGTCTCCACATAAAAACGACATCAACGACACTCTGCATATGGGCCTATGTACATAATGACAAGGATAAATTATAATTAGTCTTCAAATTAATTAGCATATATGTGTAACTTAAAAAATAAAATGTTGAAATATTCTGAATACACAAGTTTACCTTAACGCATGGTCCATGTGGTTTTATATAGTGACTCTCCTCCACATTAGTGAACATATGAGGTGGAGGTGGATGTGGAGGAGAATCCATGGAAACATGCTTTGGGTGAGGATGGCCTAGATGATCAATTCCCCCCTCAGATGACCACATAAGCTCATCCATGTAGCTAGGATGTGTCTACATGTTATGATGAACTTAGTAATATAAATTAAATCTAATACAAAGTAGAAATTAATATAAGTAATTATGCATAATTTGACAATAAGAGTCAAAAATTTTGTGTGTATATATTATATATAAAATTATAATGTGGTGGTGTTGTGGTGTGTGTGGTGTGTGTGTGTGGTGTGTGTGTGTGTGTACCTGATCTAGGTAATTAGGCTGTGCATCGTCCAAGTCTCATGAATGTCATCATGGTAAATACATGTATATGTCAAAATCTATTTAAAGAGTAAACTCACGAGAAATGAATCATCATATAAAGGCATTGGTGGGTCACCGAGGCAATGGTGGTGGTATCCTAATCTCTCCATCCAATGCAACACGTGCACTAGTCAATGACGTCCACATGTTTTTTGCAATAGTATCCCCGGTCTCACCAATGAGTTATGGTAAATCCTCTATCTCTGTTGGTAATACCAATCTTCGAGACAACAGTGGAAAGAATCTCATAGGTACGTTTAAATCTGGGTCCATAATACTGAGATCTGTTATCATTGTAATACAACCTCATATGTAACACATACTCTACACATAAATGCTTGTAAAAATTAACAGTGACCTAGTCATGGATGGGGAACTGATCCCAAGCTCTAATGAATCTATCATACACAAAATGGGATGCATCAACATTCCTAAAATATTTCAGTGGAATCAGACTTTTATGTCCAGCATGGATATATGGAGTTATGTCGAATAACTCCCCACGAACATCAATGTCCTTGGTGGCCTCTTTTACCACCTCCCAAATATCGGGGCATCCAACCTCATGCCTCCTAATCCTCTATATGGATTGTAGGAGGTAGCTATGTGGGCCCGACTTTTGGTATGTCTCGATCAACCTATTGATGTCATCCAACATCAAAGCCAATGAAATATGAGTTAGTCAATTAGCAAGGACATTCTGTATCTCTACTGTGATCTGTGTATAACAGGTTGTAACATCCTTCAATGTGATATGAGCTATAGAATCATCAAACAAAGGGATCGATGTTTCACTTTGATCCTTAGCTTCAAAATGCTGAGGGACTACAAACTATAAACATAATTTAACATCTATACTTAACAAACTAGAAGCATAATAACATATACATTAAATTTAAGACACATTAGTTGACGGCAATTTAAAAATTAAAGACAATCTCAAGACAAACACATAAAGTTTAAAGAGGATTTAAAAATGTAGGAGGTGTACCTCAAATAGTCAAAGAAGGTCCATTAGAGGTAACATTATCATCATTGATAGAGACAAAAATAATACATTTGACACTTTGATTGGCATTACAAGCAAGATCTATGAGTGGAACATGAACTCTCGGTCAGCTATGTGATCTATTGCGAGCTTGACCATGTATTCAAAATCCCTCACATTGCAATGACCTGTAGTTGGGGTGCATATATGAGATGCCTCAACGCATTACATATAATACATATAAACTAATCCAATAAAAAATTTTGACAAAAAAACTATCTCTAAACTCAAGAAGAATAATCTAGCCTAAATTCCTAAACTTTAGAGTCCATTTTTTGATAGTTTATCAACCAAAGTATTGAGTTCCATGTAAACACAATTGAAATAAGTGATGAAATCTACCTTCACACTTTTTCACGTTTCTAAATAATGCATTTTATTCATAGTGCATAAATATGTAAATATATATGCAAAAAATTGAAATAAACCTATTTATAATACTAATAAAATTTCATGCCAACCAAATACTCCAATAGACTTTAAGCCCTTAATGTTTGATTTTGACACATGACATGTACCAGCTGCAAGCACATGAAGACAATGTTTCTTTTACAACACATTACATAATGAAACAACATGATAAAATTAGAAAAAAGTCTAAATTCTTTTATTTACTAGACCAAATGCACTTTTCATGATGGATTTAATGTATCTATGAATGATGTATGGTTGAAACATGAACACACACACACACGCGCGTGCACACATAATGTTTTAAATAATTATGCTATGTTAAATGTTATAATTATAGTTATATAATGTTATAGTTATGCATAATACATGTCACACTATGTTTTGTTATGAACTATGTTATGTTATGTCAATATATATGGGACAATAATATATAATAATATGATGTTATAATTATAATAGTTAGATTATATATCTCGTTATATAATTATGTTACGAACTATCTAGTTATAATTATATTATGTTTATATATATATAATATAATGTACATGTTATAATTTTATAATAGTAATACTTATAATTATATAGTTATGAATTATAGTTTTAGCTATGTTACATGCTATGTTATATATATAATAACTTTCTATGTTATGTCAAATAATTATGGAACTATGTTATGTTAAATAATCTTATGTTAAATAACAAGTATTGTTGTGTTAAATAGTTATAAAATTATGTTAAATTATAAAGAACATATAGAACTACAATATATTTAGTTATGTGATATGTTATAACTTTATAATCTAGTTAAATATATATAGCTATATTTAAATAATTTTATAGTTACATCGTTATAGTTATGTTACACGCTATGTAATATGTGTTATGTTAAATAACTTTATGTTATGAATTAAATAGTTATAAAACTAGGTTATGTTATAAACAATATATATGGAACTATAATATATAGCTATGTAATGTTATAAATAAGTTATAATTTAGTTAAATATATATAAGTAATATATAGTTATCTTATGAAAACTAAATTATGATATATAAATGCTTATATATATATACATAGTTAAAAATATAAACTATGTGATTATATTTTATATATAGAAAGATAATATAAAACTATATTATAGTTAATAATAGTTAATATATTAGTTATATGTTTTGTTAATATAATAATTATGTTAAAATTAATATATAACTATTAAAGTGTGTTAATATAAGAGAACGAGGTTAATATATTAAAATATATATTTACATATATAAAATATAAAAAATTTATATTATTATTTAAAGCTTCAAAAAATTTCATCTACTATTCATTATTAAAAAAAATTCAAATATAAGTTAATTAAATTTAAAATAATAAAATAAAATAAAAATTTCTATTTTATAAATAGAGATTTACCATGAGCGACCGTATTTATCACGTTAATGTCAAGCTCCTAATTTACTTACTCCTAATTTACTTATTGGGTACAATTTCGTTGTTTTCCATTTTAGATATTTTTGGATATATTTTCTCTCAAATTTACTAGAAATTAAAAAAACATTTTAAATAACAAAAACTTAGGAATTCTTGAAAATTTATTTCACAAAATTCCTAAGAAAATTTTTAAAATAATTAGAAAAAAATATTTTTACCATTCAAAAAAATATGCATTTAATAAAGAACACATTGCAAGTAAGAAAAAAATTCAAAACTTGAATTATAGTTTTTTGGTGGTTTCAAAGTATTTTCTAGGTTATTTTGAAGGGTTTTTTTTTATGGTTTTCTGGGTTGTTTTGAAAGTTTTTTTTAATGGTTTTTCGTGGTTAGTTTTGTGATTTTCTAAGTTTTTTTGAAGGGTTTTTGGTGGTTTTCATTGTTTTTGTGTGGTTTTTTTTTTAATCAATTGGTTTTCATGGTTTTTGTACATGGTTTTTTTTTTTTTTTTTTTTTTTTTTACAACAAATTTAAATAAGAAAGACAAAAAAGATATAACACCTACATTTGTTTGATCCTCTGGGATGTTGGTAGAGTTTTTGGTGAGATTGATTTGAATGCTCCATGCTTTAATTGCTTTCTCAAGCTCCAATAACCTTGGTCGAGCTACCATCACACTCTCTCTCGATCTCTGAGTTTAGCTGTGAAAATGGTTCACGCAAACTATGGGAGCAATATTTAATTTAAAAAAGGGCTTGATCAAGCCTTAGGGCTCAATCAAGCCTTAACGCTCGATCAAGCCATAGTGATCAATCAAGTGTTATAACTCGATTAAGGGTTTTTTTTTTAACCTTTTATCGAGCTATGGTTTTAGCAACCAAGAGCTTGATCAAGTGCTTAAAAAGGCCTCAATCAAGCCATTGCCTTTTCGACCCAAACATGCTCTCTTTCACCAAAAGGTTTAACCCAACTCCATGCTTTCACCCCTTCACTTTAGCTTCAATGAATTATTTCATTGGAGCAATGGTAATGTCCTACTTAACACATTCATTGAATATCTCCTCCTTAAAATGTTTTGCTTCTTGCAATTTCAAAATCAAGCTAGAGTACTTTTAGCTGACACCAAAAAAAGTAATTAGCTATTTGCTAATTTCATTTGCACTAAAATAAATTATATCATCAAACTTTGTTTCTTGTGATTATTTCAAATTCTCCAAATCAACAATTAGCTTCTCCTTTGCAATTAATCTAGGTTCATATGTAATAAAAAAATTGTTTAAATCCCAAAAAATCACTATTGCTTTGAGATACACATCTCCTCTTCGATTTTGTATGTCTCCACACTTGGAAATAATGTCTCCCATTGTTATGATTTTCCTAGACCATGCAACCTTTATTTTCCTCATCCGATCAACATAAGGTAGCCCTTTTTTTTATCTCTTTCTATTTTTGACAATGAATCAAGCTTTTAACTAAAAGTTAATCGGTCATTGTCCATGAATTCCCTGTCTCCCTCCAACTCACTTTTAACCAATTCGACAGAAGACCTAGTTCTCTATTTTAAATTTCATAGATCAAAAGCATCTTTCCATGAAAATTAAATAATCCACAATATTTTGGATATATTATTAATTATATATGATTTCATTACACTCAGAAGATTGACAAGTGTCTAAAATCTATTAGATCTTCTAGGAGTAGAAATTGCTAATGATGGTCCTCCTATCACCAGTGGAGTCTTTAGTAAAGGACCCACACTCATAGCATACTCTATCTCTTTTATTGTTCCGTTCAACTTTTGATTATCTACATGTCGTCGACCAACATAATTAATTAAGAGCTCAAAATTCTCCGAAAAATTAAGTGTCATAATCTTGATAAGACTAGCTTTAGATCAAAGATCTCATCATTCTGAATCCAATGGAACTCAAATCCGAGCTCATATGTAGAAGTTAGAGAAAGTCAATGTTTAGGGTTGACTTGATGACATGGCAGGATTGGATGACATGGAAAATCCCTTCAGCAAATGAGGAGGGGCCAAGTGGTAGGCCTCCATTGGCCCTCACATATCACATATCATAGAAAAAGGTAGTCGACATTAAAGAATCGACCCCCAGCATAGTCAAGGTTGTGGTGCGATATATCGCAATCGCATATTGCACCCGGTACCCGCTGAGATATATATGTCACCAAAGATATCGTCGATTGTGATTTGTGATGGGGAACTTCCAGACCTGATATTGTTATATGCTGTATTATATAACCCCAATGCGTCCGCTGCTATCGCAGTGTGTGAATTTTGATATCCGCCGAGGGAAAGTGATGATTGTGATAGGACTGTTGGATGTAATGTTTTATGCATTGAGATTTATAATGCTAGTGGGTCCATGTTATCACATAACGTAGGTTGGGTTGATACACCGAAGGTTTAAGTGTTGATTGCAATTTCGATGGGGTTCCTGGATGCGATATGTTATATATTGTATTAAATAATCACAGTGGGTCTGTAGAGCACCTGATGTAAGGGTTTGTACGCTGATGGATTTTGTCGATTGTGATATCCAACAGGGTTGCAGAACTGTAGCCTTTTCTGTCAGATCACCACTCCACATGTGACTACTCATCCCTTAACAACGAGATAGGCGAGAATGATGGTGAAACTGCTGATTTTGGCAGAACTGCCAATTTTAACTGCGGATAATGAATTTAACTAGTAGTAAGCCAAATTTGGATGATAAAATTGTGGAAACACTGAGAAAAGTCATAATTAAGGCAATTTTCGACCGAATGGGATGCAAAAAGAGGCTAGATTTCCATTTTTTCACATTCTGAACTCATTTGGAACATGTTTCAGGAGACAAGGAGCACTTTTGGATAGGGTTTTTGTAAGGTGAAGCCTATGGGTGCCCTAGTCAACCAGAGTGTTGATTCAGTTTATGGAGGAGTTCCAATATGGAGATGACCTTACAGGGGTCTTCCAACCTTATATGTTTTCTGTAGCAACCATTACAACAGTGTTGTAGCTTTATTTCTTCTTTTCTCTATATGTGTATGGAGAAAGAGAATTGTTTAAGTACTTCAAGTGGATTGTTGTACTGTTTATGTTCTTGGAAGTTGGATTATTGGGTCTTGGTGTAAGATGATTTCGTTTTATGAATATTTACATGTTTAACTATAGGTTAACATGTGTATGGAGTGAGAACTTTTATAGGAAGTTGTTTCTTTGAAGGAGAAACTAGCCATTCCATTTCAACAACTTATGTACTCTTCTTTTATTGATATTGAGAATAATGAGAAGGGGTTATGCCTTTATAGCTGATCCAAGGAGATGTAGCCCAGGAGCTGTGAACTCATTTATCAATGGCTGGTGTAATATTGTTTGATACATGCTTCCATTTAGTGTTTTGGTTTCAGGTTTTAAGTTTTCTTCATGAAACTAACTTAAGTAAAAACACATAAAATTCATGCTTTTACTTGCTATTTTCGAGTACAAGCCTCAAGCACATCTTTATATTATGATGAGGGGAATTAGCACAACATTACTAATCTGCCCCAATTTAGATTAGGTTGGTATCAAAGCTATGGTTTTCTTTGTGCAAGGAGTAATTGAATGTTGTTTTCAAGTGAATGTGTTTTGAAGCTCATTGAGGAGAAGGTTTTGGAAGGGAGAACAAGATTGTTACAATCTCTACCACCAAGTTATACCTCAAATTATAGTAGAAGCTTCGAGCCAAGCATGTCCCAAGGAGTAGAGACTGCAAGAATGTCAGAGGATGTGAAGGCTTTTAGAAAGGTTTTCTTAGACATGGCAGAAATGGTGAAAGTCCTCTATGAAGAAAGGAATACCAAATTGCAAGGTGAAAGCTCTAGACCTCCAAGAGGAGAATTTTATCCAAGGGAAGAAGGTAAAAAGAATGGTGATAAACCACCATCTTCTCCACAATATTCATGTTTTTCCTAGAACTATTATGAAAGATTCTAGTGTAGAAAGTCCCTCTAATAAGGTATATGGACAAGTTTGTACCTTTTGTCCACATGATGTGGAATATGAGGTTCTATTAGCACCCAAATCCGAGGAGCTGAAAGAAGAGAGTCAAAAAGTCCAAGAGGACACATCTCAAATCAAAAGGGAAATTGAAAATATCTTCATGTGTCAATCGAAAGATGAAGAAAATGGTAAGAATTTACAAGCTTCTTCCTTATGCGAAAGTGTTGACGTAAATTCATTTGCAGCCTTTGAAAGACACAGTAAAGGCATTGGATCCAAGATCTTGACCAAGATGGGTTACAAGGGAGAAGGCCTTGGAGTAAATGATCCAGGCATTAAATGTCCAATTAAGGTCAAGGAGAGGCCTAAATATGAAGGCTTAGGCTATGTTGAAAAATAAGAGTAGTCTTCTAGCGATAGTTCATGGATATCATGTTCCTTTTTCCATAAGAAAGGACACAAGGAGGCAAGATTTTGGGAGTTGCATCCAGAAATGGTTCTCTCTTGCTTCCTCAAGCGTTAGGAGGACTTACAGCATAGAACATCTCCAAAGAGAGATGTAAAAGCTAAAGAAGATGGAAATCTGATTTATTCTTGCCACCAAGTTCCTCACATAGGCAGCGTAAGACAAAGGACAACAAATAGAGGTATAACCATTCTGTTAATTCAAATGTTGTTCATGATGGAAAACAACATGTAGATTTGAATAACATGTTGAGGAAAATGTTTCCATGCACCTTTTTCCTTTCATTTAACCATTGTGTAGATAAGTGCGATAAAAGGAAATCAATCATCAAGAAGATGTTTATGTCTACTGGAATTGAGACTGAAAGGAGAAAATCTCATCCAAGGATAAAGGCAAGTGAGCCAAGAAGAGCTCAAAATAACTTCTGTACTCATTGTAATATCAGTGGACATTGGATCGAGAAGTGTTTGAAATTGTTTCCACAACTTCATCTTAGTAACGAAAAAAATCATGCAAGCACCAGAAGAGGAAGCGACAAAAGAAAAAGTGGTGCAAGATGTGACCATCCCTGAAGAAGCTTAAAAATAAGAGAAAGTTCAAATAGAAGGTTCATTCATGTGGTTGGGTAAGAAATGGGTGGACTATTTGTCCAACTGAAATTTGTAAATTTTTATTTTGCACTAGTTGCATATCCCCATAGTTGGGTAATTTGTAAAAGTGATGTTCATAAATGAATCACTTATATGCAACAATGTTTTCTTTAAGCATTACAATTCTAGTTTGGCCTGTTGATAGTCAATTTGAATGGAGAAATTTGGGAGCCAAGTTTATTCCTTTTTGTAAAATGCATTTCTACTTGTAGTTTAAAAAATCATTTTAAAACCGTTCTATGAGTAATTGCAGCACATTTAATATGTTCCAAATGTGTGTAGCACTCAAGTTATACAAGTATTCACTGTGTGAAGCTTGTTTGGGTTCATTTGGAAGTCTTTTAGGATCTTATCCTTGATAAGTATTTTGCAAATAAACAATTCCAAGGTGCTCATCTTCTAGGAATTCTTCTTGGGAAGGATGTTGTTGTGGATAGCCATAGTGACATGGACAGGTGTTAGCTCGTTGATTATGGCTCCGAAGAACAAAGGTGAAGGAGAAGGAAGGATGACCTGTAGGACACTTGCAGTGCAGACAAAGTACAAAGAGGTTGCAAATTATTTAATTCTTTTGGAGACATCTTTTAGTGGGGAAGAGTGATGAGGAGCTCAAAATTTGCCAAACAATTCAAAGTGTAAAAATATTGATAAGCTTAGCCTCAGATCAAGGAACTCGTCATTTTGAATCCAACGGTATGAAAGAAACTCAATTCCGAGCTCGTATGCAGAGGTTAGAACAAGTCAAAGTTCAGGGTTGACTTGATGACATGGCAGGATTGGATGATATGGAAAAGCCCTTCAACGAATGAGGAGGTGCCAAGTGGAAGGCTGCTATTGGCCCCCACATATCACATATCAAAGAAAAAGATAGATCAATGTTAAAGAATCGGTCCTCGATGCAGAGTAGGTTGCGACGTGATGCAATCACAATCACATATCGCATAATGTTAAGATTCGGCCCCTGGCACAGTCAGGGTTGTGATGCGATATATCAAAATTGCATATTGCACATGGTACCCGCCGATATATACATGTCACTGCCAATAACACCGATTGCGATTTGCGATGGTGAACTTCTAGACCTGATATTTTTATATAATGTATTTTATAACCCAGTGGGTCTGCCATTATCGCAATGTATGGAGTTTGATATCTACTGAGGGAAAGTGTCGATTGCGATAGGACTGCCGGATCTGATGTTTTATGAATTCAGATTTATAATCCTGGAAGTTTCGTGTTATCGCAGAATGCAAGTTGGGTTGATACGCTTATTGCGATTGCGATGGGGTTCTTAGATTCGGTAGTTTATATGTTGTATTGAATAATCCCGGTGGGTCTGCAAAGTGCCTGATGTAAGGGTTTGTACGCCTATGGACTTCGAAGATTGTGATATCTGACAGGGCTACGAAACGATAGCCTTTTCTGTCAGACCACCACTCTGCATGTGATCACTCGACCGTTAACTGCGAGATAGGCAAGAATGATGGAAAAAACATTGATTTCGGCCAAACTACCATTTTGAACTATGGATAATGAATTTCACTAGCAGTAAGCTAGATTTGGAGGAGAAAAATGTGGAAATACTGACACAAGTCATAATTAAGGAAATTTTCGACCAAATGGGATGAAAATAGAGGCTAGATTGCCAATTTTTTCACATTTTGAACTCACTGGAATAGGTTTCAGGAGCAAAGGAGCACTTCTGGATAGAATTTTTGTAAAGTGAAGCCTATGGGTGCCTTAGTAAACCAGAGTGTTGATTCAGTTTATGAAGGAGTTCCAAGATAGAGATGACCTTGCAGGGGTCTTCCAGCGTCCATATGTTTTCTACAGCAACCATTATAATAGTGTTGTAGCTTTATTTCTTTTTTGTTCTATATGTTTATGGAGAAAGAGAATTGTTTAAGTACTTCAAGTGGATTGTAGTATTGTTTGTGTTCTTGGAAGTTGGAGTATGGGGTCTTGGTGTAAGATGCCTATGTTTGTTGAAGATTTACATGTTTAACTATAGGTTAACATGTGTATGGAGTGAGAAATTTTGTAGGAAGTTGTTTCTTTGAAGGAGAAACTAGCCATTCCATTTTAACAACTTATGTACTCTTCTTTTCTTGATATTGAGCATAATGAGAAGGGGTCATGCCTTTAGAGCTGATCCAAGGAGATGTAGCCCATGAGGGTGAAATCCTTTATCAATGGCCGGTGTATTATTATTTGATACATGATTCCATTTAGTGTTTTTGTTTCAAGTTTTAAGTTTTCTTCATAAACTAACTTAAGTAAAAACACATAAAATTCATGCTTTTACTTGCTATTTTGGAGTACAAACCTCAAGCACATTTTTATATTCTAAGGGGAATTAACACAACATTACTAATCAACCACTACAACAAAACCCTGTGTTTAGCGTCCCTTTTTTTGTTCATTTTTTGCATATAGAGCCCATTTTTGGTGTTATTTGTGTCCATTTATAAAGTATGGTGCAAAAAATGATGCAAATTTTGCACCAAGTATTTCACCAAGTCTTACACCAAGTTTAGCACTAGGTATTGCAATAGGTTTTGCATCAGGTTTTACACTAGGTTTTATGTCAAGTTTTATGCCAAGTTTTGTGTCATCCTTTGCACCATGTTTTGCATCAAGTTTGGCACCTAGTTTTGTTTCACCAACTTTTGTATCGTTTATTGCATCCACTTTTTGCACCTACACTTGTATCAACTTTTTCATCATCTCTTGCATCCTCTTTTGCATCATTTTTTAAATCATTTTTTGCATCCATTTTTACATCATTTTTTACATCCCCTTTGCGTCAAGATTTGCATCAGGTTTTTTGTCGCATATTATATCTACTTTTGCATCTAATTTTGTTGCACCATCTTTTGCATCATATTTTTCATCCATTGTTGCACCCATTTATACGTCCACTTTTGCATCCCTTTTTGCATCTTATTTTTCATATTCATTTGCTTCTTTTTTTGCATCTATCATTACATCCACTTTTGTTGTGACACTATTTGTACCATGTTTTGTACTTACTATTGTACCCACGTTTGCTTCCAATTTTGCATCCATCTTCACATCCACTTTTGCATCAAAATATCGCAGCTATTTTTGCATCCACTTTTGTGTTGGGTGTTGCATCTACTTCCATTGCATCCATATTTTTCATCCAATTTTGTTTCTTCTTTTGCACCCATGTTTGCATCCACTTTTTCATCCCTTATTGCATCCAAGTTTGCATATTTTTGTGTTTTTTATTACATCCACTTTTGTTGTGCCATATCTTGTGCCTATCATTGAAACCCACATTTTATTCCAATTTTGCATCCACATTTGCATCCTCTTTTGAGTCCAAGTTTGCATCAAATAATTTTTCTATTTTTTGCATCCCATTTTCTGTCTACTTTTACATCCATTTCTGATGTGTGCAATTTTGAATCTAATTTTGTGTCCACTATTGCAGCCATGTTTGGTCCATGTTTACATCCATTTTTTAATCCAATTTTTCCTCCTTCTTGCATCCAATTTGTATCTTTTTTTGTGTTCATTGTTGTATCCACATTTATTTCACAACAATTCATGCTAAGTTTTATGCCTACTATTACACCCATATTTTCTTCCACTTTTTCATCCATGTTTGCATCCTATTTTGTGTCCAAGTTTGCATCAACTATTGCATCTACTTTTTCATCCACTTTTCTGTCAATTTTTTTGTCTTGTTTTGCATCTACTTATGTTGTGTCCACTCTTCATCCAATTTTATGTCTATTGTCGCCCCCATTTTTTTTTTTCACTTTTGCATCCATTTTTCAACTCTCATATATTTTTTGCATTGATGATATTTCTTATGACATTAACAATTATGAACAATGGATGACAATGTCAATAATTATGATGATGATGATAATGAAGATGATGACGATGATATGAATTGTGATTATTATGATAATCAAAATGATGATAAAGATGACGGGGGTTATAATGAGAATGATGATGGAGATGCTAATGACCTTGGAAAATCTTCCCAATTTTTAAATGTTTTCATGGTCGTAATCATAATCATTATCTTTAGAGTCATCATCATTTGATCATCATTATCATTATTTTCATCTTGGCAATCATCAACAAAAATAATGGCATGAATGATGATTATGATGTTCATGACAAAGTTGAAAACAATGATGATAGAAATTACATTAATTATGATGATGGGGATGATGAAAATTATAATGATTATTATAATGGTAGTGGTGATGATGATCATCAATCATATCTAAAAAATAAAGTTATCATTTCTCTTGCATATATCATGTGTCCTGACAACCCTTTTTGAGCACTCATAATATTTTTTGGTTGATGATATTTCTTATGACACCTATAATTATGAACAATTGATGACAATGTCCATAATGATGATGATGACGACGACGACATGAATGGTGATTATGACAATAATGCAATGATGAGATTGATGGTGGTGATGATGATGATAATGAATATGATGACAGTCCCTCTAAACTAGGGAGATACTCATAACGAGACAAAAAAGTACTCTCAAGTTGAAATATTCATATAAGAAGGGATTTGGATTGATAAGCATCAACAATGATTTAAATCATCATAGCCAACATTGTCAAAATAGAAAGGCCTTGACTAACAAGTTATATATCTCCATTAGATCATAGCACAATGTTGGGAGGCATAAATTTGGACACCACTGCCTCTTTAGGCACTTACCACACTAGGATGTTCATTAGGCATGTCCTCACATGATTATTTCCTAATCCACTATCATAATATTTGACACCAGGAAATGTCGATCCTCATGACTATTCTTATCTTGGATTAATGCACTTGACTTATGGTGGTTAGTCCTAGTCAAAGCACAAATTCTCAAAGAATATTGGTCCGAGATGTTTATCTAATCCACCATCCTCCCTATTGGTGTCTTTAGTAGGCTTACGACTATCAGTCTCAGCCATAGTACATGACAAATGGATAATATGGTGTCAATTCTCACTCCCTCTCAACCATGGAGGAGACAACCACAAGCATAAGTGTTTCTCAAGAATACCCATCATTTTCATTGGGAATAACATCATTAATTTGTTTTCATCACATGACACCTATATGATTAAGCATTCATATATTTGTGGCAAAATATTACCCCCTTTCTTCATTTGTGATGAAATAAAACAAAAAAGTGAAAGCCAAAATCATTAAATATACATTATAATGATTTATCTAAGTCTAAACTCTAAGGTTAAAGTGAAAATTTATGTAAATATTATATCTATGAGTTGTTCAAAACTTATGAAAACCTTATTCCCTAAGTCCTATATATAAGAAAAATCAAAAGAAAGAAAAATAAGGCCCAATCAATGGTAACTCATGTATTCACACCTTCTTTGGAAAACATATGAATATATACACTCCTAGTCACACTTGATCACATGTTTGTGATGATTAAATCATGAAGTCCTCTTTTCTCATTTCATTTTCACTTCATCATTTAAGCACCTAATTGAGGATCTAGGGAATTTTTCTTTCCTAAGGGTTTCATAAGTTTTG
>APFE030672775.1:0-22339 GCA_000404065.3 Pinus taeda | reverse complement strand
AAAACATATGAATATATACACTCCTAGTCACACTTGATCACATGTTTGTGATGATTAAATCATGAAGTCCTCTTTTCTCATTTCATTTTCACTTCATCATTTAAGCACCTAATTGAGGATCTAGGGAATTTTTCTTTCCTAAGGGTTTCATGTCTACTCTTGTTTTACTTATGTCACACTATAGTCATTCATGTGACGGAGTGAAATACTTAAGTTTGTGGAGTTATTAGAATAGTGTATTAAGTTAGTCACGACACACACATGTATTACACATCATTGATCCATATGTGTGGGTTGGAGACTCATTTCTTGAGAAATTTAATGGATACTACTTTAGGGCCTTGATGGTATATCTTACAAAATCTCTTGGTAAACATTGTGATTCATTCTTTTTGTTCCTCGAGACACTTGATAATATTGAATTCACTCCTAATAATCCATGGAAATGGTGAGTATAAATTACTTGTGCTGGAAATAGAATTGAGAAATAGAGGTTTGCCATTTGCGATATTGGATTCATAGACATTGGATACATGGTAGTAGTCCTCGATGTCAATTAACTAAAATTATATTGTCATAATGTGAAAAGAGGTAAACATATTGGTAACCTTGATGTCTTGAACATTCCAAATAATAGCCATTCCACCCAAGTATATCTAATCATCAATCACTACTAATTGGAAATTCCTCCCCCATTTTCTAATTGTATGAGGTAGAACCTAACTTAATATTTTTATTTCTTATATCAACATTATTTATGCGTGCTTTGCGTACCATTTTTATTTTAGGAGTATTTGTTTTCCTTTACTATTTAGGTCCCTCATGTTCCATGAGACTATTTTCATGGAGAATTTACATAGAAAGGAAGTATAATGTGACTAAAAAAAACAGGTTACAAGATTTAAGTTATTGGACAATGCCACTTCATGACTCCTATATTTCCTTAACCTGGGACTAAATGGTGAACTTGATAGCCTTAAGGGAAATTAACCAATGAAAATCTCAAAAAGAGGTGACTTTTGACTTTATCACATACAAGTTAATATACTAAAAAAAACATCCATAAAAATTTCATCAATCAATGAATCTTCAAAAAAAAACATCCAAAACAATTTCATCAAGCAGTGAAGCATTACATTATAAATTACAATATATAAACCTTTTCGTAACTTTTTTCTAAACCATGTTCAAAACGAACATATTTAATATTAATATTTAACAATAATATGGAAAATAACACATTTTCATAAATTAAATATCATGCTATAAATCCTAAGAAATGTCACTAACATAGAACTAAAAAGCACGCAACTAATGGGAGTGACCACTCAAGGCCACCATAAGACAATTATTCTATTAAGATAAGGAGTAATGGGGAAAGAAATCTACAAAGGTCAAAGGCAAACCAATTTCCACTTTATTGTTTTATTAGGTGCAAGTTGAACATCTCAAGATATAATGAAGAGAAGAATTAATTTTATTGCGTTAAGAAAACCCAAGCACATTCTATAACTTAGCAAGGAAGAGATGTATAATACCCATCTCAGTGACACAATGCATGGTATTAATTACTTTTTTATATATAATTTAACTTATATCATAAATCACAAATTTATCTGAATGGATGTTAAAATTCATTTTTATAAAAAGAAAAAAAATTGTTATAAAAAAACCAGAAACTAAATATATTCTTTAGAAAAAAATAAATAAAATACTTAAAAAAAAAAAAAAAAAAAAAAAAACTTAACGCAAATACATTTTTTTTGTAACTTAGAATATTTTTTGATTCTTTTAGACCTTCCCTCCATTCTAAGAATCAAAAATAATAATAGAAATAAGGACGGACCAAAAATATTCCTTTCCTTGGTAAGTGTTTCCCACCATTCATTCCACTCACTCGCATTATTTCATAAAACCGAGATAAATGTTATTTCACACTATTTTGGCAAAGCCTATTGAGATTCTCTTATGATATATCTATTCCTTGATGGAGTCCTTGATATATTGATCAAGTTTTGATTCCTTGGAGATTAATTAGAGCAAAGAAAACATGAGTACTCTTAATTCCTAGTGCAATGCCTCTAATGGTGGAAACAAGGCAAGGGAGGGGTTGCTATCATGGTCATAACTCCAAGTTAATTGTCTCTAATGGTGGACGACACAAGGGAGGGGGTTGTGGTCATGGTCATGGTTGTGGAGTTTTCTATTTTACATTATATTTAGGGTGTTCAAAGCAATTTGAATGGAATCATTGTCGTCACTAGATATAATGGATTAAGTGTGATAATGGATAAAATGAAGTAATTATATGTGAGCAATTGTTCTTGAATGAACATCAGTATCCATCTTATTATAGAGAAAAATACATGCATTAAAAACAACTCAATATTTCATGTGACATTCATATTGTATGCGACTTATTTTTCATTAAAAACAATTTACTTTTTCATATAACATTCTTTTTTTGTTAAAATTTCTTCTATTTCTAATCTGAATTACAATTGTAATTTGAAATAAATCTTCCAGTAAATATTAATTTACCAATTCTGCATGGAAATCATAAGAAACATTCACAATATAATATGACGAACAAATGGGTACCTACTTCATATGAATTAAAAAATGCTTCTACTACTTAATGTGAATTACAAGTGTAATCTTAGTTGGATCTCCAATATATCTTAAGCCATAATTTCATTTTATTTTTAGTACTATTAAATGTTATTATGTCCTACGTCATTTTATTGTTAGCATTGTAATAAAAATATGCATTTTTCTATAGAATTAATACTAACATGTAATTTTGTTTTTTTCCAGAACACTGTAGGTAATGACCACAAAGATGATGATATAGACTATGTTTATATTACATCATATATTAGAGATGATGATGATGAGGATGTTGATGGTATTGGTGATGATTATGTGGATGATATTATGAGGATGGTCAAGATGATGATCATGGAAATGATCATGAGGATGAGCTTGGCTATGATTTTCATGGTGCTAGCTAGCCATGCGTTATTTTTTATATTTAGTTGGATGTCTTAATATGGTAATCATACATTTGAATTTTAGTTTATTCGAATAATGATGATGATACTATCAGTACTATCTTGTTACCTTGTGAATATGTTGAAAATCATTTACAATTTTTTTATGAAGAATTATTGTGTATGATGAGATTCCTATTTTCTTATGGATGTTGTGAATTTACCTTAGCATAATGATATCTACGAAACATTTCTATTTGGTAATCTTAAATTGACTTTTAGTTGATTTGATTAAATATGATGATGATATTATCATTTTTATCTTGTTCTTTTATGTATATATTGAAAATTATCAACATTATTTTGATGGAGAATTATTGTGTATGATGATATTACTATCTTTTGATGGATGCTATGAATTTACCTTAGAATAATGGTGTTCATGAAATATTTTGATATGCTAATCACACATTTTAATCTTAGTCAATTTGATTAAGGATGATGAGGATATTATTAGTATTATCTTGTTACTTTATATATGTGTTGACACTTGTCAATGCTTTTTTATGGAGAATGATTATGTATGATTACATTACTATTTTTGGATGTAATGTTGTGAATTTACTTTGGAATAATGATATCTACAACAAATGTTGATTTAGTAGTAATACATGTATATTGAAAATTGTCAATGATTTTTGATGGAGAATTGTTATATATGAGGATACTACTATATTTTTTGTGAATGTTGTCAATTACCCTTAAATTTGTTTACAAATAATAAGTTATATATTTTAATTGTGATATATTCTTAAATGTGTTATACATGAAAATACCTACTCATCATCTTGGAGAAGAATACTATGTCGTTGGTTGAAATACCCCTTTCTCCTAAACTATATAAGCCTATAATACAAGTTATGTACCATGAGGACCATGGTATCCTAGTCTATAACATGTTGTCCCCTTCATCTAACTTTTGTTACCAAAATAATAACCACCTAAGAAAAAATTAAGAAACTAATAAAATAATGCCATGTAGACAATTTTTTAGTATATCATTTTAATTATTCTTTTACCAAAATTACCCAAATAAATGTCACATTTATCAAAATAACTATATATGTATTTTATATTTAAGTTTATATATTAGCACAAGATTTAATAAAATTTAAATTAAAAAAGCAAATTCAAAATTTAAAGGAAATTTAAATTTAAATTTAGATTACCCAAATAAACTCACTTTTATCAAAAATAACCATCTACATGTATTTTATATTGAAATTAATTTATTAACACAAGATTTAAGAAAATTTAAATTTAAAAGGAAAATTTAAAATATAAATTTAAGATACTCAAATAAATGCACTTTTATCAAAATAACCATATATTTATATTTTATATTTAAATTAATTTATCAATAGAAGATTTAATAAAATTTAAATTAAGAAAGTAAATTTAAAATTTAAATTAAATTTAGGATTTAGGATTTTATATTTAAATTTTTTTATTTAACACGCCATGATGTACCTTCATTAAAAATATTCTAGATATTCTAACTTTTATAGATTAAGATATTAATTTTATTTTTAATATTTAATATAATTTTGGGTCACTTGGGCAGATAAATTAGGTAAGTTATATTATTAAAAAAAAATCCACTGCATAGTCACACCTATATGTCTTTTAAATTTTAAAAGATTTTGATTGGCTTACACATTATGACATGGAAATTAAATGTTAACATTTTAAAATGAAAATTTCTCTAGGAAAAAAGCTCGAGTTAACTAGAATTTGACACTCTCGTTCACTTTTGGCAACTCATATGGTGGAATGTGATCTCTTTATCCTCATCTTTAGCTTTTTCCTAAAAAATAAAAGGAGACAAAAGTGGGAAAGAGCCATAAATCATGGGGAAGTTTTCTCCTAAGCACAAAAGCATCTAAAAAGTGGAAAATACCATTTTTATATGAGGAAACATTATTCACCCACAAGCTTTTGCCAAAATTGAAATAACGAGGAATTTGGGAAATCTTCATAGCCTTCACTTTCCTATATATTGGAGGCTTGGCTATTGAGGAAATGATGGGAATTCATGTATTGTCATGCTGTTGAAATATATATTGAGAAGGAGAATTTTGGAGCTAGGATTTGTTCATTCTTTACTTATGATTGTATGGGATTTTCGTTTATATTTATTTATTCAGTATTATTTATATGTTTATGATAGTTTCAATTATCAAGATATTATGTTGTGAAGTTATCTTTGTTCTCTCTCTTGTGTGTAGGGCCAAGATTTTGGAGCTATCTAGGATCACTTCCCAACTACACTAAAAACTCCAACAAGACCTACATGCGAGGACTCACATGAATTCATTCTTATTTTCTTAATCTATACTCTACATCTTGATATACTAAGAATCCTGAGCCCTAGAACAACCTTTCTCTTAATCAATCTATCTTAGGTTTCTAGGATAAACTGAGAGGGTTTTATGTTCATCTAGCTGTGCATTAAATCCTATAGAAAAATGATATTTAGAAACGGTAATATATTTCACTATGTAATAAAATTAGTAAAATGGAAGTAAAAGTAAAACTCTAAACAAGAAGCCAAAAGTGGATGTAACCATCGATGAAAAATTGGGAATAGAATTGGATGTTAAACTAGCCATTAAAACAAGATGCAAACAATGAGACAAAAAGGGTTTTAAAGTAGAATTAAAAAAGGGTGTAAAACTAGACACAAAGAAGGGAAAAAAATAGGTCATACAAAAAGATACCAAATTGGGCGCAAACAAGGATGTAAAAATGGACACCGAAATGAGGATGAAAATAATGGTGTAAATTTAGGATGAAAAATTTGGTGCAAAAAGGATGTAAGAAAAGACATAAAACAAGAAGCAAAATGGGACTAAAAAAGGGTGAAACTAAGGATGCCAAAAATGATGCATACCTAGATGAAAATTCAGACGAAAATCTTGGTGCAAAATGAGATGCAAATGCGGACACAAAATGTGGCATAAAAAAGGATTCAAATTTGGATGCCATAAAGGATCCAAATTAGACACCAAAAAAGATGCAAAAATGGACATAAAAAATGGTGAAAAATTGGATAGAAAAGTAGAAAAATGGTGCAAAAAGGGGCATAAAATGGCTCAAATTTGGATGCAACATTGGATGCAAAATGAGGTGCAACAAATGATTCAAAACTTGTTGCAAACACAAATGTAAACATAGATGAAAAAAAATGGCTCAAAATTGAACGTAACATTAGACACAAAATGGGATTCAAAGGTGGACGCAACACATGGTCCAACATAGGGTGAAAATTTAAATTCTGAAAGGATGCAAAATTGAATGCAAGAAATGTTGTTAAAAATGATGTTAAATTGGATGCAACAAATGATGCAAAATTAGGTGCAAAATAGGATGCAAAAAAGGGAGACAAATGAAACGAAAAAGTGGATGAAAAAAATGGTGCAAAAATGGATGAAAATTTTGGCACTAAATCAAATTCAACATATGGTGCAAAATTAGATGCAAAAAAATGATGTAAAAAAAGGCAGAAAATTGATGCAAAAATAGATGTAAAAATAAGTACAAAATTAGAAGAAAAAAATGGCATAAGACTAGATGCAAAAACTGGCACAAACTCAATGCAAAAAAAGGCACTAAATCAGAAGCAAAGAATGGCAACAAACAGGAAGAAAAAAACTATGCAAAAATAGACGCAAAAAATGGCACAAAACTAGAAGCAAAACCTATTGTAAAACCAAATACAAATCTTGATGCAAAATATGATGCAAAATTTGGGGTAAAAAAAAGATGCAAAATTTGGTGCAAAAAAGGACACTTTAAAAATTGTACAATAGAGCCAGATTTAGCACCAAGCTGATCATCCCAATGGGGAGAAAAATACACTAAAATATGGTTCTAAATTTGGCGTAAATTACCTATTTTGTTATAGTGAACCCCAATTGAGATCAGTAATTCACAAGAGTTTCACCACCATCTTGACACAATTCCATCAGCCTAGGCATTACAACCGAACACAAATCAACATTCAATTTTTCCCAATCAAAACCTTTCTGTCGGAAAGCTATATCCTTTCAATATTGAATCTGTTACTACCCGTGTCATAATTTTGATCCTGCAATGTGACAAAATGGTTATCAAAATTAATTTCCTCTTCAGCAATTTCCTCCATTATTTTATGATCTTCTTGCAAATAAGTACTAATCCAATTAGATATTACAAAGCTATCAACTTCCATGTCCACCGTTTCTTCAATGCTCTCTATTTTAGGCACACTCTTGGATCTAAATGATTAAATCATGTGCACTCTTTCAGGAGTTACTCTACAAGGAGACCTTTCATCATCCTCACCACTTGATATCTTATCAAAAGCTAGTGTTTTCCTTCTAGTAGTTCTTTTTCATTTTTTGCTAGCAGATGAAGTCATACGAGTATTACGTGTGCACGATTGAGATTGCCCCATATAGTTTGTTCCTCTTTACTTAGATATTTATCTCTCACAATAATATCTTTTTCATCAATTTTTCCAACATCTACTAGCGATTTTTGATCTTTTGTTGATACACTGTGACTTTCCTCGCTTTGTCCTCCAATTTTCAAAAACAAGTTCCTGTATCTCATTGATTGAAGGTGTTCCATGAAAATTATTCCTATATCTAAACCTTCAATAGCTTTAGCTTCACTTAAGTTGAAAGCATCCAAATACTTTGCAAAAATGAGAGTGTGAGCCATATTCCTCATAGTCACTTTTCAAATAGTAAACGTAAAAGAAATAAATTGTCTCTTCTTTTTATTTTCAAATATAGATAGCCAACAATGATATTTCCTACAAACTTTAAGAAACAAAATACCTATACAGAACAAATATTGGAAAAAGAAATGGCCTATCTTCAAAACCATAAATTGGTATAACTATATTTCTTTCTGTTTCCTCATATTCCCCCTTGCGAAGTAGGAAAGCCTTAGCCTCTACAAAAATTTGAGAAGGCTCTTGTGCAGTTACCATGCAATACAATTACCTCACAAATACATCGTGAATTAAGAAAATATTTAAAGAAGCTTCACGCTTCCAAAATATAGGATACCAAAACTACATTGGTTCCTCGGTAAACTTAAATATAAGATTGCAGGGAAACCCGTCAAACACGTCTTGACATGAGAAGTGTTATTAGATATGACATCATAAAGAAACCATTTTTTGGGTAATCTATGTAATTGAACAACTAATTCATTCAAAATGACATTAGCCCAATTGAACATACCATTATATTTGTATGTTTTATAAAGCACATAGAAAATGCATTTTGGGATATGTGATGCGCTTTCTAGCCCTACTACATGAGAAAAGAGCCAACAGAAATCCCTAAATAGTTGCCTAAATGAATAAATATCTACAAGAGAAATATTGCAAGGAACCTCAAAACTTGCGATATGAATTCCCACACAATGTCAATTCCATACCCTTCTGCCTCCAGGAAACTATCCACAATAGAAAATTCTAAATGCTTGTTTGGTTATGGTAACTTGAATAAAAACATGAATACATTAGGATTTAGAGAAACCTTTAACACTCCTAACTTAATTCCCTCTTTCTGAAATCAAAATAATCTGCATAGAGATAAATAGTTTCTCTAAAATCAAAGGCCTCTATAACACACCCAACATTTTCTAATATGGTACTCCAAATATTGTCACCTGTTTTCTATTCCATTGACAGATTCACATATCGCTCATAAGTTAGCGACTAGTCAAAGATATCATTGATCTCAATAAGTGAGTTAACCATGTTAAACTCACATGGAATGAAAACAACTATATGAAAGATAAACATTATATTGCATTTACTATTAATAATATGTTCATTTATAGTATATTGTACATGCTTGTTGGGTTCATCTTCCAACATCTCTTAGACTCTGGTGGCTGTTCACATTCCACACCAACCCATAGAGGATTATGTTTCCAACATTCCCCCCTGAATCTGAAGGGGTATGTATGAGTCCAAGAAGAGAGATGTAATACAAAATGTGCAAAAATGCATGGAAGCACTAGGCTGAATGTGCTCTCTGAAATGTTGGTATAAGGGGGTTGGTTTAAGGATGACTACCAACGCTGGAATGCTTAGTGCAGTTCGCACCAATCTTCTAAGTCTAGCAAGAAGTTGAAATCTTCTACAAGAGGAAGTGTCCCTAATACTTTGGAGAGGGAGACCTTCAACCTGAAAAAGCGAGGTCTACAACCAGCAGTGGTTTAAGGATGACCACCAACTCTGGAATGCTTCATGCAATTCCTGGAGACCTTCCAAAACTGGTAAGAAGTTGAAGTCTTATGTTAGAGGAAGTGTCCACAATTCTTTGAAGAGGTATTCTTGTTAGATACATGGTGAGAAGAGGAAGAGATCTCAATTGCAATATTTTTCAATACTCAAGAAGAAATCCTATTGTATGAGCGAAATATCTTCTTGGCTGTTGAAGTCCATTGCCAAGAAGCGATCCATCCATGATGAATATTTGTTCTTGCAGGAGTTTGTTTTTGAAGCATACGTTTGAAGAATGACTATTTTTATGACAATGCTTACATGGATGGAGATCAAAACAGTGATCTTTCACATGGCTAACTCAGTCACAATGTTGGCATTTAACAATATATTTTTGTTTCTGTGGAAGAGGAACAGAATCTGGAACAACTGAAGGTGAACTATCATGAAGGAATCCAACACTTTGAAACTGAATGCGCTTTGAGTAATCTAGAATATGAAAGGAAACCTCCTTATCATATCCAAGATCTGTTATGTGCTTGTTATGTACAAGATCTTCCCAAGGTCTGATGATGGGCTTGGGAAGTGCAGACTGAACTTCTACATCTGCATGTGACTTTGTTGCTTCATTGGGTAGTAGATTTGAATCAACTTGCTACTTATGGGAGTGTGTTTCAATGTTCTGAATAGAAATAGGTTCAAAAGGATGACTCCACTGTTGTAATTCTTCTTGTTGAAGTTGATATTCAAGTTCCAAAAAATCTTTTTTTTCCTGTGTATTATACAAATAGGTTTTAATATGTGTTCTTGTTGATTTTCATTATATCTGGATTAGTGGAATGTATCATAGTTTTTAGAAACACTAATACCTTAGTAATTTTGGCCATTTTCTTAACTGCTCAAACTTATCAAATGAGGGGTTTTGACTTCTCAATGGTGCATATATTAAACATCAATTCATTGCATGTGATAATGTCAATGCTAATAAAGGCAATGCTGGCCAACAAGCTAGCTCAAACCAGTGAAACATAACCTTCCTCGAATTCTTTCAAAGTTACCTTTTAACATTGAAGTGTGCATGACTCTTGTGAAAAGCTTTACATATCTTCTTAATAACTAAGTGGCTATCAGATCAATTATATTGGTATAATGGCAACTCTATAAATGATGCAAATTCATAAACGATGGCAGCATTATAAAAATAGACGCATATAAAAGCCAACCTGTGTATACCACACATTCCCACACACCAGATTGCATACACTTATATTGAAAGCTTCCTGCGTTTTAACAATATGAAAGCTAGCATATTAATAGTGCTTCTAAAGCTTACTATCATCTCTTATGCAGTCCAATGCCCTATCGATTCAATTAAAACATAGAGGGAGAATCCTCAAATCAGAAGCAATCACGTATCTGGTCTCCGATAACGAGAAATATTTATTGGGCCTTGTCTATGCCATGAAGTTGGAGGATCTCAACAACATGGCCATAACTGTTTCAAAGCTCAATAAGAAGTGCCATGAGCCTACCTTGCCAAGCTTCAAACACATCTATAATGATTTTCTGAGAGGTAACATAGATGCCCCAAATTTGCTCCTCAAATTTTGAATGTTATTTCCACCTTTTCCAATCAAACCTCCAATCTGGCTGTTAGCAGCCAGCAACCGAGCCATGTTAGCTTAAGGAGATATTATATAGACTACATGACACACAAAAATGAGAGGTTTAAGAGATGAGAAGGTATACATATTGAAATCCCATGGAACAAACCCAATGAACATGCCTAATAGAAACTAAAGATGTGCAAGATATATTATATGTAATGGGCCTAAAAAAGAAACTGTAGACAATAAATCAAAAACTAAAGCATCGCTCCAATATTGAATCTGAAGTCGAAATGATTCCATAAACGACAAGAGGGACAAATAGAAAGTGGTTGAAAAGTTTGTTGAAATTGATCTTCACGGATATACATATACAACAATAGGGAAAAAAGCATTGGTGGCAAAAAAAAATTCTGAAAATCACCTATGGCATAAAAGGTATGGATATCTTAAGTTCCAAATTTGAACCTTTTAATGAAATTTAATAGGGTTCACAGTTTTCCTCCAATTCAACATGAGTTATTGTGAATCTTACATTTTAGACAAGCAACATAGCGAAAAATTGACAAAAAATCTTGCACTTGGAAATTGTGGATAGTGACCTTCATGATCCCATGAGATCTTAGTCATTGGTAAGTGAAAAGTATTCTATGCCATCCATCAATTCCCTTCCAGGCGTTGATGATCGCGTGATAGTAATCTTCAGCTCACCGTCAGGCAACGACAAGGAGAAGGATTGCAATGAGAATGAAGTTGAAGTTGAACCTGTGTGTCCTGCTCAGGATGCTCTTCTTAGAGTGCATTCTGTTATAGTTCAACAATCTTCTTATGCTAGAGATAATGACGCCGACGACAAAAAGAGACAACACAATGCTCGGTTGCTGGCTGCTAACAGCTAGATTGGAGGTTTGATTGGAAAAGGTGGGAAAAACATTCAAAAATTGAGGAGCGAATCCGGGGCACAAATTCAGATACGGCCAAAAGATGAGTTGCCAGGTTGTGCTTTTAGTTTTGGTGAAGTGGTTGTCATATCTGGAGATGCAACCGCTATCAAGAAAGCACTGTATGCAGTTTCAGCTTTTCTGTATAAACACCCACCTAAGGAGCAAATTCCTTGGACTGATATTTTATCTGCAACGAATCCAACTTCACTCCTTCCTTCTGGTGTGCCCGCATTATTTACTCCGCCAAATTATGTTCCACAACGAGATTCACTGTTTGCTCATCACAGTTCAGGTGCTCCAAGAGTAAATGGTACTTATGCCTCCGGCCATTTACCAGCACTGGGAGGATATGTAAGTGAAGCTCGAAGCTCAATATGGCCTCTTACTTATAACCCTGCTCTTCCCATTGCTCTGAAATCTGGGAATTCTGCGGAAATATCATCAAAAGCATGAGGAAAGATACAGGAGCAAGTATTAAGGTTGAAGACGCACAATCAGATTCAGATGAAGTGTAATTGTGGTTTCTTCAACAGAGTTGGCTAATGATGGTGTTTCACCTACGCTTGAGGCAGTCCTCCAATTGCAAGGAAAGACTAGTGGAAGCACTAGTGACAATGACAATGATGAAGGTGGCATTTGTACAAGGCTTCTTGTTGCGTCAAAGCACATTGGTTGCCTTCTTGGTAAAGGTGGCAACATGGCAACATCATCAGTGACATGCGGAAGCACACTGAGCAAATATTCGCATATTTCGCAAAGAGGAGCGACCAAAATCGGCCTCCGAAAATGAGGAGCTCGTTCAGGTTTCTGGAGACCCCAGTGTTGCTAGAAATGCACTCATCCAAATTACAAAAAGATTGAGGGCAAATATTTTCAAAGATGTGGATGGTGCTACCAACTCCCACACCCACACTGTGCCTCCTTTATCTAGTCTATCTGTGCCCAGTGCGAACCCTCTTTCATCATCAAATTATGGCTGTAGGCAATATGATCTAGCATTTCCGAGGTAGATCAGGTGCTCCATTATAAAATGTTTCTTATTTTTTTAATTCATATACTATATGATTATCAATTTTGAGTTTGCTTAATTTATTTTATTTAAATTTATCTGGTTAATGAAATAAACGGAGGAAATTCAAGAATTTTGAGTTTGCTTAATTTATTTTATTTAAATTCATCGGGTTAATGAAATAAATGGAGGAAATTCAAGATAGGTTTGTTTTGTTTTTTTTTTTTTTCCACATGTCAAGGCTTAATATAAACAAAAACTAGTATATAATAAAAATATGATGTAAGAAAAAATTTAAGTGGTAAGCATACATTATAGCAAAGAACATCAAAACATTTAATAAAATGATTAATGGATTAACAAGATTTAGATGGCAAGTATTGGTCCATGTCTTGAAGATCTTACTCATGATTTATGTGTTAAGGGCAAGTGTTAGTCCATGTCCACATTGATATGCATAATTGTAAAAAATGTTTGTCTATGTCCATTCATTAATCTACATTCTCTCATCAAATGTTGCTCCATCTTCATGTATTGTTGGAGAAAAAGAAACTTGACAACACTATATACTAATAAAGCACCATGTTAGTGAAAAATGGAAAGGCAAAAAAATTGTATTTATAGCTAAATACTTCTTGGAGGAGGAAATTATAGAAGATAAAACCATTGAAAATAATGTTCATTTGCAAGTTGTAGAAAATAGAGGCCCGTTAGAAATGGAGATTATGATGCATCTCTTGGATATGGAAGAAGGTGATATAATTTACAATATGGTTAGACGAAGGACCATTTTCAAGAAGATTCCCAAATAAACCAAGGTGAAACTTTGCCTAAGTATAGTGAGAATTGACTTCATAAAAAGCATCTTGATTACTGAAGTGAGAAAAATGAAGGTGAATATTATGACTTACATACAAAAGAGTTTGGTTATTGAGGTGAACACAAATTTGGAGTTGAATATTACAAAGGAAAGTGGATTGGCGCTTCATGCACTTGAAAAATTATCCCTTGTGGATTGGGAGAGGTTGGGAGTGATTGATGGAAATGAATAGTCTATTGAGAGAAAGAAAAATTGGATATGAATGTTTCAAGTGCATTAATGGGACATTATGAAGAGTCAACAATGAAAGAAAAGTAAAATAGAGAATAATGACCTACCTCTTGGAGATTCTACTCATGAGCATCCAACAAACCTCTTGGAGATTCTACTCATGATCTACATCCTCTTCGTAAGTGTTGTTCCATGTGCATGCATTGATCTACATGTTTGTGGCAAGTGTTGGTCCATGTCCATGTATTGATATACACACCCATAACAAGTATGGGTCCACATCCATGCATTATTGAAGCAAAAGGAAACATGGCCACATTATATACTAATGAAGGGCCATGTTCTTTTATTAGAATGGTTATTGAAAGAATGAAAGAAGAGGTAGTGGAGGAATATTATGTTTTCTTATTTATTCCATAAATAGCATAGGGGTGTTTACCAACGTGGTTGATATACATCGATCGATGTCATTTTCATACACTAATTGGTGTATAAAAGGTGGAAAATTCCACTGATCAGCGTATATCAACCACATAAAAATGTTTGTGATAGCTACAACCACATTGAACCATAAACACCTTGGTTGACCATGTTTGACATTTCTAACTATCGTTGACCACAATTGACAATTATGAGTCGTTAGAGCATGGAATGTTCTAATTTGATTATAGTTGGCCAATGATGACTATGCTTGATCATGGTTGAGCTACCAAAATGTGCTTCTAGAAATGAGGAGCATGTTCATATTGGAGTGCCCAATGTTACAAGATATGTACCCATCCAAGCTACAAGAAGGCTCAAGGAAAATATTTTCAAAGAGAAAGATGGTGCGCAAAACAATGACACTATACTTCCTTTATCTAATCTGCCTAGTGGAATTTCTATTTCATCAAACTATGGTACAACACAATACCATTTAGAATTTCCAAGAACTTGGTAGATCAAGTTATTTACTGTAAAATGTTTCTTAAATTTCTCCATTTGACAAATAATAACAAAAAATTCATTATATCCACTATAGAAATATATATATAATATGGGGTATGATTTTAAGTTTGCCTAGTTTATTTGAATCAAATTAATTATATTTAAAAATAAATAAATTGATTGTAAATATATTTGATATCTAATTTTATATTTATAATTAAAAAAATTGTAAAATAATTTATTTTTATAATTGAATATTTATAATAAATTTCTCTAAATGAAAGAATTTCATAAGTTAAAAGAAATTTTTTGCCTTTCAATAACGTTATTATACATACAAATTGACTTTTGAATATGTAATTATGAAAATTATATTTTATAAATAATTAACAAAATGATTCTCAAAACATAATAACTTTATCTTGATAAAATAATTTATTCCCTTTCAATAATGTTATTATACATACTAATTGGCTTTTGATTATGTAATTATGTTTTTATCCAATCTTATTCAATATAGAATGATTTTAAAAATACACAATTTTATATATAACTTTCTTTAATATGAAATAGAGTTAGCTAGTTGACGGTCCTTATTGTGTATCGAAACTTTCCAAACTTACAAGTCAAAGTGCAGGTAATTTTTGTAGATTTCATGGTTGAACAAAGGACCATTATGAAGAATATTTCTATAGAAACCATGCCAATTTTTTTCTTATGTACGGTAACATTTGACTTCATCAAAAGGAGTTTGGTTGTTGAGGTGAACAAAATTTTAAAGGCAAAGATTAAGGGAAAATGGAAGGAGTTTGGTTGTTGAGGTGAACAAAATTTTAAAGGCAAAGAATAAGGGAAATTGGGTTGGCACTTCATGTACTCAAAAAATTATCCCCAATGGATTGAGATAATACCAATGGATCTAAATAATTTATGGAGAGTGAAAAATTAGATGCAAATGTTTAAAGTTTATTAACTAGATAATATCAGAAGTAACTCATGGTTGAATGGGTGGAGAAGTAGAAGAAAATAGAACACAATGTGTCTAAACATGGAGGAATTTCAAAAAACATAGGGAGAATGATGTGGAGCATCCATCAAACCCTCTATGTGACCTAGAAATTCAACTAATGATCTCTTCTCATCAATTGTGGTTTTACTAGAAATGCTCCTTATTTCCTTTCCTAATTTCAAATTTTCTTCATTTTTTCCAAATAGTATGTTCGTTCTATCTCTTTAAAAAAAATAACAATGGAAGATGGTAAAGCAGTTGCAAAAATTCTATTAACACATTAGTTATAGGTCTGTAATCAAAAGTAATATTGTTTTATGACATCTCCATAAAACTCAACTATAAAAAAGATCATTAAAAAAAAAAAAAAAAATTAACAGATCTTTGACGCACAAGTTATATCTCAATTCCATACATATAATCTCTCTTTCTATTCAATTACCCACTTATTCAATTACCCACTTAGACACAATATCCACAAATGAATAAAATGGTTTATAAATATATTTTTATATAATCGACATTTACACCGATAACCTCTTTGAAGTTGAAAATGGGTAATGATTCTAACTTCTTCGTACTATATATATATAAGTATGGGTGCCAATGCAACAATCTAAAGTAGTCAGATTAACTAAGTTTTGCATGTATATATCATCTTGCCTTTAACATACTACTCAACTTATTCATTTACTATGTGCCCTTAATACTTTGCTAAATAGTTTTATATTTTCCTTTATCAATGTAATAAATGGATCCGAGTACATAGTTCTCATTCACCGCACTATATAGTGCATATGGGATTTTATTATTCATTTTTATTAATGGTATCATGGGGATTTTTAATCCTCCTTTCAACCACCATACATACATATCTTACACCTAAGGCACTAGTGTTTGCAATTATGTATTGAATTTTGAATTCTCTAGAGATTTGTATGTTGCCTTCATTGGTAACTTTGAGGGTAACAACATAGAAATTAATTATACAATTACGGATCTTCGAATCTTTATCATGCATATGTCATCTTGAAAATTGAATGGTCAGCCTTCCTCCTCCTTGGTTCTAGGGTAACCACCTCGGGAGATGCCTTGGGCTCAGTTCATTGTAACATCTGTGTTCGAAGAAAAACCAGTGCTCTTCTTATGTTCATGCTAGGGTTTCTTGATTATGCCTTATCATGGAAAAAAACCATAGTGACTATAATATTGTGTCTGGCTACCCCAAGTTCATAGTTTTTAAATTTCACCCCCCTCAAAGGATATTCACAAGCGTAACTTATTCTTTTGCTCGCAAATTTCTTTTCTTGCTTTTCTTTCTTTCAACGATTTACCTTGTAAATCCATATCTAACCTTGGTTTTATTTCGGTGATTATCATATGAAGAGAATTCATCTCGGGTGCATTCTACTCAAACATTGTATCCCAACAATCATGTCTCACTCTAGGTTGTGTCTAACCTCTTCCAAGTTTCTCTTTCTTTTCATTTGATGGCTATAAGGTTGACAATTTTTGTTACATTTCACAGTAAGGGGTATTTTTAATAAATAGGTGGTTCTTCCCGGTGCGGTAGTCATAGAATAAACAACGAGGAAAGGAGCTATGCACCACTAAAGGGAATCTACATTCTATAGGCTCTAGGGTTTTCAACTCATGAATTCTTTTATTTTTGTCATGATTTTATTATCGATAATGCCCATTCTTCTTAGGGTTTATTCAATTGCCTAATTTCATATTAGTTCCATTTTATGAACTAACAAAATGTGTAAGAGTTCATTCTTACTTGGTTTACTTCTTGTCTGCGACATATTTTCCAATTTTCCCAAATTTTTAATTTTTCACATTCCTTCTCTTTCCAGGTCTACACTTGTTTATGGGTAAGCCTTTATCTCTAAATTTAGAAGGTGATCTGAATTTTTCTCTGAATTGATACTATTTATCATAAAGGTATAACCCTTAAGGTTTGACCCTCGATTCTCCTTTGGGCTATTATGGGCTTGTGGCCTGAATTGTCCATGCCATTTCACTGCAATATTTTATAAAGTATTGGGTACTTTTTAATGATTGTTGTCTTTAATTCTTAAGCTATCTCTTTCGACACGTTGTAGCTTTCCATGGACTATAAAAAAAATATTCTGATTATAATGTAGTCCCTTTAAATGGTTGATGGTGTTAACAAGTATTGATCCATGTTTTGAATATTCTACTCATGATCTATGTGTTAAGGGCATGTGTTAGTCCATTTCAACACATTGATATGCATGCTTGTGAAAAATTGTTTTTCCATGTCCATGCATTAATCTACATTCTCCCATCAAACATTTCTCCATGTCCATTTATTGTTGGCATAAAAGACACTTTACATCACTATATAGTAATAAAGTGTCATGTTTAGTGAAAACTTGAGAGACAAAAAGTGTGTAGCTAAATACTTCATGGAAGAGGAAATTATAGAAGATAAAACCATTGAAGATAATGTTGATTTCCATGCTCTTGAAAATAGAGGTTTGTATCTAAATACTTCATGGAGGAGGAAATTATAGAAGATAAAACCATTGAAGATAATGTTAATTTGCAAGTTGTAGAAAATAGAGGCCCATCAGAAGTGGAGATTATGATGTATTTCTTGGATGTGGAAGAAGGTGATATCATTTACACCATGTTTGAAGGAAGGACCATTGTGAAGAAGATTCCCACATAAACCAAGGTGAAACTTTGCCTAAGTATGGTGAGATTTGACTTCATAAAAAGCATGTTGTTTACTAAAGTGAAAAAAATTGAAGGTGAATATTGACTTTCATACAAAGGAGTTTAGTTATTTAGGTGAACACAAATTTGGAGGCGAATATTACAAAGCAAAGTGGGTTGGCAGTTCATGCACTTGAAAAATTATCCCTAGTGGATTGGGAGATCTTGGGGTGATCAATGGAAATGAACAGTCTTTGGATGTTATGGGTGTATGGATGTTATCTGAAAATGTCATGTAAACTTTACTAAGATAATAAATATGCAAATCCCTTTTTTAATTCTTATTTGGAGGCATATTTCATAGTTGTACGAACGGAGTTGTGCATACATGGTTGTGCACGTGCGAAAGTTATACGAAGAATAAATGCATGTGTGGAATTTGTGTGGAATGAGGGAAGTGTAGAGGGGTCTTTTAATTGTAATATGTTTTCATATTAGTTTTATTATTAAAATATTTCACGGCATGCGAAAGTGCATATAATAGAAGCTTGAAAGGTTATTTCACACAATGGACTATGTTGCTTAGAGGTAGCGTGTGCGGAGAACAAATGCCTCCTATGCATGATATTTGGGACCCATGTTTATCAATATTAGTTTCAAATACCAATGGTTGATGGAAGGGAATTGTTGAGTCTAGAGATGGTTGTGCGTGAGATATTTTTACACATAAATGCTTTTTCTTTGTGGTTTTCATGCATATGTGTTTGTGTCATGTTGAAAGTGTACGAAAATCATGTTTTTAGATTTGATGTTTGGTTGCTTATGTGGTTTTTTGAATGCGCAAAAAGGTCTGTAGTGAGTGAATTGAATGTTGAGATGAATTGTTTTTACATGCAATGCAAAATAGTGGTAGGTGGTGGCTAGTGATGGTGTTTCACCTACATTTGAGGCATTCTTCCAATTGCAAGGAAAGACTAGAGACAATGAAAATCTTGGCAGTGCCATTTGTTCAAGAATTCTTGTTCCCTCAAATCACATTGTTTGCCTTCTTGGTAAAGGTGGCAACATCATCAGTGAGATGCAGAATCACACTTGAGAAAATATTTGCATATTTCACAAAGAGGAGCTACCAAAATGTGCCTCCCAAAATGAGGAGCTCGTTCCGGCTACTAGAGATGCACTCATCCAAATTACAAAAGCCTAGAGATGCACACATCCAACACCCAATCCCACATATTACCTCCTTTGTCTAGTCTATATGTGCCGAGTGAAATCACTCTTTCATCATCAAGTTATGGCACCAAGATATATGATCTAGGATTTCCAAGATAGGTCGAATGCTCCATTGTAAAATGTTTCTTATTTATTTGTAACTAATTTTCTCAGTACATATTATATTATAAATATATGATGTATTATATGATTATCAAATTTGAGTTTTCTTAATTTATTTCATTTAAATTCATTGGGTTAATGAAGTAAATTGATGAAATTCAAGATATACTTTTATATTTTTATTTAAAAAATTGTAAAATAATTTGTCTTGTATTTTATTTATAAATGGTATATAAAATTATATAGTATAATTAAGTTTAAAAGTAAATAGATATTCAAAACATAATAACAATTTTCCATGAATGAAATAATCATATAAGTGAATAGAAACAATTTCCCTTTCTATAATGTTATTATATATACTTATTAGCTTTTTATTGTGTATCTAGTTATATTGTTGATATAACCATGTTTATAATTCAATGAAAAATGATTTCTTTTTTTCAAAGATTTGAAATAGATTTTCATAATATAGACTGAAACTAGGATGTAATAAAAATATGATTTGAAGAAAAAAATTAAGTTATAAAAATACATTATAACAAAGATTATCAAATCATTCAATAAAATGCTTAAAGATTAAGAGGATTGAGATGACAAGTATTGGTCCATGTCCTGAAGAGTCTGCTCATGATCTATGTGCTCATGGCAAGTTTGGGTCCATGTCCACCCATTGATATACATGCTCCATGTCCATGCATTATTGGGGAAAGGAAACATAGGAGCATTGTTTACTAATAAAGGGCCATGTTCCTTTCCATGGACTGTAAGAAATTTTCATTCGATTATAGTGTAGTATCTTTACATTGTTGGTGGTGTTTTGTATAATTGTTAAGTTTTCTTCACACATATTTCTTGTTCTCATTATTTGTTGTTAATTAAAATATCTTTCAATGAGGCATTAGCTTCTCTAGGAGTTCTTAACTTTATTTATATCTATATATTCAAAAGTGAGTTTCTTTATTTTCGGCAATGAAACTTCCTTTTACCAATATTATTGAATAGCTCAGTGGTTAATTAATTATCTATTTTAAATATGATTGGTTCAACTCTTATTTTGAAATGATAACGTTTGTACAGGGTACTTCACCATGTTTTAATGATGCGTACATTGCGAATTTGATGTCAATCATTTAGATGTAGGGAGATTTATGATTTGACATTTGAATGGTTCACCACTATTATAGGTCGATGAATGTAAGCAATAGGGCCATTCTTTAAATACATATCCCCACTTTCCTTAACAATGGTCACTTCAATTTTATGCAAGGCAATCAAGGTAGGATTTGATGTCACAAAATTATGAGATATATATCTAATTGGAGATCGATATTGAAAGAAAAAAATAGCGGCTAGCCTGGAACTACTAAATACTTCCTTGGGAAGGTCACACACATGTGATATTAATTCATTTCATAGTTATTTGTTAGTTATGGGCATTTATGTTATTCAGGAAAAGAAAATAATTATTTAGTGTTTTTTGGCGAATAATTTATCATTGATAACCTCTTCTAGGTATGTATCTACATACGAGGTGTCCATACAAAATTCTGTATTTCCAAAATGGTGTTCATGTCTAATCCCCGTGAGGGAGATACAATGGATAAGTGAAATAGATTGAACCATAAATAGTGATGATATTTTATATTGTTAGTGAAATTTATGTATATGATGGTTGGTTATGTAAGTAGAGGTAATTAAAATATATTAAGATATAAATAGTTAAGTTTTATTAGTCCATTCCTCGTCAAGCACTATAACATTCGCTTCATGGTCAAGTTGCATTAACTCTCCATTGTTGGCTGTGTTGTCAAAAATTAACCAAACTTTTGGGAAGGTGCTTAATATTTCTATTTTTGCATAAATTCAAAAATAATTTTCAAATTTTGAATAAATATTATTTCTAATTTACGATTAGTTGAGGAAGCTCTAATGGGACATAATTCCCCGGATAGAGGGTGTTTGATTTTCATTTTTTTCTAGTGTCTGATAATTCATTTTAAAAATTAAAATAAAATTGATTTTTTGAGTGCCTATTACAATGGAGAGTGCTCTCACACTGTCACTGTTATGTTAGTGCTCTACTCAATGATGTGAGAATTGATGTAGTTTTAGGACATTATTATGTTAGTGCTCTATTCAATAAAGCGAAAAGTGATGTGGTTGCAGGTTGTTAGCATAGGAAGTGGGGATTTTGAACAAACGTCGAATTAACATTATTATGTTTCCTTGTGAGGAGGAAAAAGTATGTGTGGGAGGGTTGGGGTCCTTTGCATACTAAGTGTTTTGGTACTAATCAACAATGTTGTAATTAGTATGGTTTCATTGTGTAGAATGGTCACTATGTGAAGGAAAAAGTATGTGTAGGAGAACTGGGGACTTAGGCGTGCTAAATAAACAATGTTTTCAATCCTTGTGAAGAAAAAGGGTTGTGCGATAAAATGAATGTCTTGAAGGATTTTTTTTTAATTATTATTTAGGAAC
>APFE030672772.1:0-15452 GCA_000404065.3 Pinus taeda | reverse complement strand
GAGAGAGAGAGAGAGAGAGAGAGAGAGAGAGAGAGAGAGAGAGAGAGAATGAGTGATGTGGGGGAGACAGAAAGGGAGGTGGGAGATATAGGAAGAAAGAGAGGACTTCAGAAGGAGGGAGAGAGACAGAGGTAAGAAGAAATACATATAGAGAGAGAAAGGTGGAGAGAGAGAGAGGGAGTGGAAAGGGAGATGGGGAGAAAGATAGGGAGTGACAAGAAAGGTGGAGAGAGAGGGACAGAGGATATTAGGAGGGAAGAGAGATAGAAGGGGAGACAAAGGGAGAGAAGGGGAACAAAGATAAAAGGGAGATTAACAAGGGAGAGAAGGAAGAAGAGAGAGAGAGAGAGAGGGAGGCGAGAGGAGAGGGGAAGATATATAATATTACATATATTATTATATAATATAATATATATATAATATATAATATTATAATTATTATAGATATGGAGAAACAATGTGTATGTTTGCTAGGTGATATATATATAGATAAAGAAGGAAAGTCAAAGGGATATAGAGATATAGATGGAAGTGGGAGAGGGAAGAAGATAAATTCCCATCATCTTTGAGTTTTTAAAAATTGAATAAAACTTAAATTTCCATCATAAGGAATTGATTGAAATACTTGGATAACTACTTGTAAATTCAGGAAAGTTGATACCATTATATAAAACTATAGAAATGTTTCCATATATTGTTGTTTGACCTTTATATTAAATTTCAATATGATTGAATTATATCATGTTATGACTAAGATCTTGTAGATACATGTTGATTGCACTAAAAGACACTTTCTACAAGTCATTATGAGGCATGATTGGAATTATTTCCATGTTCAATATTAAATTTATACATGATATATTTTAGTTCGTTTTTAGTATCAAAGTGACTTTCATCATAGCTAAGATTGTACTTATTTTCTTAGTCTATGAATCTAGAAATCAAAATTGAACATATATTTTACTAATAAAAGTTATAGTATATAGAAAAATTATTAAAACAGTAAAATAATTTTAACAAATCCATTTAAACTTCAAAAATTAGAGTATCCATAAATAATATTAATACAAATCTATAAACTAAAATAGTGAATATATGTATCAATAAAATATCCATATGAAAATCTATACAAATTACAAATATGACATGAACATCAATAAAATAAAATAATAAGCACCCATAAACTAAAATAATGTCCATGATGTACATCCATAAACTGTCCAAGTGTGAAAATATACAAAGTATCTATCACACATGTGAATATTCCATATAAAATGAGCCTGAAAATATACAAACTATGACACTCTAAGTACCACCAAAACTCCTACGTGAGTTATGTCGTGCAAGGTAAGTGTCCATAAAATGGTACTGCAATATAATACATTCAAATTCAAACTAATTAGACAATTATTTGTAAAAAATAAACAACATGGAAATAAATCATTTTGAACCACATTTTTAATTACATATATACATGAATATACTAATCTCAATCGAGTGTAAATGCAAGTCCAATAGGATGGGGGTATGATCATAAATCTGGGTTTGGTGAACCCTACCTATGGCTCGATGATTGGGGCCTGCATTGATGAATCTGCATCATTAGTGCCTCTAAAACTAACATCCCACCCATGTCTCCACATAATAGTGGCATCAATGACACTCTGCATATGGGATTGTGTACACAATGGAAAGGAAAAATCATAATTAGTTTACAAATTAATTAGCATATTTATGCAACTTAAAAAAACAAAACATTGAAATATTAGGAATAAATATGTTTACCTCAACTATTTTTCCATGTGGTTGTACAAACTGGCTCTCCTCCACATTAGTGAACATATAAGGTGGAGGTGGAGGTGGAGGAGAATACATGGAAATGTGTTTTGGTCGAGGATGCCTTGGCTAATAAACTCCCCCCTCAGATGACCTCGTAATCTCATCCATGTAGTTGGGGCATGTCTACATGTTAGCATGAACTTATTAATATAAATTTGCAATCTAATGTGAACTAGAAATTTTAATATAAATAATTATGCATAATTTGACAATGAGAGTTAAAATTTTCGTATATATATGTACTTGGTTTGTGTCACACGAGCCATGCACCCTCTAAGTCTCAAAAAATGGCATCACAATACATACATGTATGTGTCAAAAGCTGATCAAAGGGTAAACTCACGAGAAATTCATCATCATATAAGGGAACTAGTGGATCAGAGGCAATGGTGGTGGCCTCCTAATCTCTCCATGTAATGCAACATGCACATTATCCAATGACAACTCCATGTTGTCTGCAATAGTCTCCCACATCTTACTATCGAACTACAATAACTCTTCTAGCTCTACAAGTAATACCAAACTCTGAGACAGTGGTGGCAAGAATATCAGAGGTGGTGGTACATGCCCAGGATCCCTACGAGCACCCTCGCGCTCATAGGTATGTTACATGTCTATACCATAAAAATGAGATCCGATATCAGTGTAGTCTGGCCTCATATGTAATACAAACTTTGCATATAAATGTTTAGCAAAATAAATGGAAACCTGGTCATGGTTGGGGAACTTTCCCCAAGCTCCAATGAATCTATCATACATGAAAGGGGTTGCATGAACATTATTAAAAATTTCAGTGGGATTAGACCTTTATGTTTAACAGGGAGATTTAGAGGGACGTCGATCAACTCCCCCCAAACATCAATTTCCTTGGTGGCCTCTTTCACCACCTCCTAAGAATTTAGGCCTCTAACATCATTCCTCCTAACCCTATGTATGAACTATAATATGTGGCTATGTGGGCCTGACCTCCAGTATGTCTTGATCAACCTAGTCGTGTTATCTAGCATCAAATAAAATGCAAGACGAGTCGATGAATTGGCAGGGATATTCTTTATCTCTGTTGTAATCCATGTATGACGGGTCGTAACATCCTCTAATGTGATCTGAATTGTAGCATCATCCCACGAAGGGATTGATGCTGCACTTTGATCCTCAACTCGATCCTATAGAGGACCCTGTAAATCATAAAACATAATTATATATATATAATATATATATATATATATTAATTTATATAAAGAAGAGAGAGAGAGAGAGAGAGAGAGATAGATATATATATAAAATTAATAAACTGGAAGCGTAATAACATATACATTCAATTCAAACACAGTAGTTGAAGACAATTTCAAGGCATAAACACATAAAGTTTAAAGATGATTTAAAAATGTAGGAGGTGTACTTGAAATGGGCGAAGAAGGTCCATTGGACGTAGCATGGTCATCAACAGAGACATAAACACTGCCTCTGATACTTCGACTAGCATCAGAGGCAGGCTCTACAATGGGAACATGAACTCTCAGTGGGCTACGTGATCTATCACGAGCCCAACCACATATAACAGAACCTCTCACTCTATGATGGCCTGAAGTTGGGGTGCATATATATGATGCCTCAACATATTACATATAATAGATATAGACTAGTCGAAGAAAAAAATGTTGACAAAAAAACCATTTTTAAACTCAAGCAAAATAATCTAGCTTGAAGTCCTAAACTTTAGAGTCCATTTTTTGATAATTTATCAACCAAAGTATACTCAATGTAAACACAGTAGAAAGAAGTGACCAAATCTACCCTCACACTTTTTCTCGCTTCTAAATAAATCATTTTATTCGTAGCACATAAATATGTAAATATATATGTAAAAAATTGAAATAAACCTATTTACAAAACTAAGAAAATTTCATGCCAACCAAATACTACAATAGACTTTACATTCTTAATGTTTGACTTTGACACATGACATGTACTAGGTCCAAGCACATGAAGAAAATGTTTCTTATACAACACGCTACATAATGAAACAATACAGTACACATTAGAAACTTGAGTCTAAATACTTTTATTTACTAGACCAAATGCATTTTTCATGGTGGATTTAATAGCTATCAATGATGCATTGTTGATATCTATATATATATATATATATATATATATATATATATATATTATATAATATATATATATTATATCTATATATTATATATATATAATTATATATATATATATATATTATTATATTATATCTATATATATATATAATATATTATATATATTATATATATTATATAATATAATATATATATATATATATATTTATTATATATATGTTTTAAATAATTTGCTTTTTCAAATGTTTATAGTTATGCACAATGACATGTACACTCTTATATATTTAAAGATTATAAAGATAACTATATAATGTTATAGTATACTAGTTAAATTATATATTTAGTTATATAAATTTTATGTATGAATTATCTAGTTATAATTACATGTTATATTATATATGTATGTTATGTTATAAACCCTATATATATACTTGATATGTATGTTAGGTTATAAACACTATAACTATATATATAGAACTAAATATATAGACATGTGATGTTATGTGCTATGCGTTATGCTATTATATATATATATATATATCTATATATGTTATGTTAACTAATTTTATGTTATATTTTTTTTTCCTCGGCAATAACTAAATTCTATTAACTGTAATTCAAAATATTTTTACATGGAATTGAGGCTACAGGGGTCAGAGCCCAAGAGCCATCAACGTTGCAGCACTGCCCCATTACAATAAGAAACTGGGGAAAACAGTAACATAGAGCCAACAAACGGACATTAGATTCAGACATAGGCTGATAGAAAGAGAGAGAAACAGATAAGCAGAGTTGTGAGCAGACATCCGGTAAGAGGCCGGACACTTCCTCAGAGGGAAGCCAAAACCTGAGAACGGCGAAGCCGAGACAGACCGAGAGCAAAAAGCCTGGAGGTAGCCCTCTGAGCAAAAAACCATGGACCAAACGGAGGAATGTCGTCACACATGTCAATCAGCTTCCGCGTCCTCCCCATGAGTCTTCTCAGCATCCCGACACGCACTGCCAATTCTGAGATTCGCCTTGCCATCTGTCGCCTTACCGAGGCTGGTGGTGCCTGTGTCCCTTTCTACCTCAATTGGGCCACTATCATCCAGAGGAGGAATACTTAAAGGCTGAATATCCTTCTGACCAGGCTCTACCTCCTGCTTAATTTCCTGTTCTCCCTCATCCATGGAGCGCTCACTGCTGTGAGAAGGGTTGGGAACAATAAAGGACAGAGGGGTGACTTGGTTTTCTTCCTCTAACAAAATAATAGTAATGTGAGCAGTAATCAAAGGCTTGTTCAAGTTACTCTGAAACTTGAAATGCGTCGTTTGGAAAGCGCTGTTAGGAACAGGCTTACGACCAGGACTCGAGGGAGGCAAATCCTCTGGAGAGGAGGAGATGTTAATGGGCGAGTGAGCTGGGTCTGCTAGATGGCTGACAGAAGGCCGCTTGTCACTGCCTTGGCGATCCCCAAAGCGGTTTCTCTTGCCTTGGTGCTTCATTTTGACAAGCAAGGGAGAGGACACAGTAAAATCAAAGAAACTAGGGCTAGAAGCAGGGGTGTGACCAAATTGAACCAGAGACCAGTGAACACAGACAGTGAAGACACGAGACAGAGAAATAGTACAGTCAATACAAAAAACGAAGGCCTCGGACAGCTTACCCTGAGTCACCGAACTAATCCCTCTGTGGAGAGCACTGGTGCATTCGAAATACTGCCAAAAAGAACCTAAGCTAGCCTGGAACTTGCCTGTGAAGACATGCCCTTGCTTATCATAACAACATAACTTGAACCAGAACCTGGAGCCAGAGAACTGAACGCCGGAGGTGAATTGTGCATAGGAGATCGCCATGCCTATAACCATTACCAGGCTGCATTGCAGTGCGTCCTTCATTAATGCAAATGGCCTACACTGTCCTTCCCTCATTAAAACATTCCCTCTGCGAGAGATAGGGATCTGGGACGCCACACTGCTCTGCAGGTGGCAGTACCTAAGGTCTTTAATCTGCATGAGGGACATTCAATGTTCGAGCGTCACCCGCATCCGGGGGTAATTTTATGTTATATTATAAATAATATTATATAATTATATATATCTAGTTATTTGATGTTTAATAACCTATGTAATCTAGTTAAATATTATATAGTTAATATATATAGTTATATTTTAAATAATTAAATAATATTATAGTTATGAAATAATTATAGTTAATTGTTACATGTTATATTATGTATGTGACTGTTATGCTAATACTTTTATGTTATACATGTTAAAATAATTATAACGTTCTATGTTATGTAACTAATAGTTATGAAACTATTGTTATGCTATATTATATATATATATTATTATATATATTTTTTTATTTTGCTAACATGCTATTTAATTTTATGTTATGACTTAATAAAATTGTAAAACTATGTTCCATGTTTATATATTTTATATATCAATTTATATTATAATAGCTATGTGATGTTATAGTTAAATATATTGTTTTTTCCCCCTTGGAAAAATCCTAATTTTCATTAAGTAAGGAAAATTACATGTTGTAAATGCATGATGCATATGCTATAAGGGAGGCGCTACCTATCCAAAAGTAAAGTTCAGGCGTGTAACTGTTCAAAAAAATTGATGCTTTGTTTCCACGCAGGGAGGGCCAGTGTGGGGTGATGTTCTGAAATATATATGTACTTGGTTTGTGTCACATGAGCCATGCACCCTCCAAGTCTCAAAAAATGGCATCACAATACATACATGTATGTGTCAAAAGATGATCAAAGGGTAAACTCACGAGAAACTCATCATCATATAAGGGAACTAGTGGGTCAGAGGAAATGGTGGTGGTCTCCTAATCTCTCCATGTAATGCAACATGCACATTATCCAATGACGATTGCATGTTGTCTGCAATAGTCTCCCACATCTTACTATCGAACTACAATAACTCTTCTAGATCTCCAAGTAATACCAAACTTTGAGACAATAGTGGAAAGAATATCAGAGGTGGTGGTATAGGCCCATGATCCCTACGAGCCCCCTCGCGCTCATAGGTATGTTCCATGCCTATACCATAAAAAAGAGATCCGATATCAGTGTAGTCCGGCCTCATATGTAATACAAACTTTGCATATAAATGTTTAGCAAAATAAATGGAAACCTGGTCATGGTTGGGGAACTTTCCCCAAGCTCCAATGAATATATCATACATGAAAGGGGTTGCATGAACATTATTAAAAATTTCAGTGGGATTAGACCTTTATGTTTAACATGGAGATTTAGAGGGACGTCGAACAACTCCCCCCAAACATCAATTTCCTTGGTGGCCTCTTTCACCACCTCCTAAGAATTTAGGCCTCTAACATCATTCCTCCTAACCCTATGTATGAATTGTAATATGTGGCTATGTGGGCCCGATCTCCAGTATGTCTCGATCAACCTAGTCGTGTTATCTAGCATCAAATAAAATGCAAGACGAGTCGATGAATTGGCAGGGATATTCTTTATCTTTGTTGTAATCCATGTATGACGGGTCATAACATCCTCTAATGTGATCTGAATTGTAGCATCATCGCACGAAGGGATTGATGCTGCACTCTGATCCTCAACTCCATCCTATAGAGGACCTGTAAATCATAAACATAATTTAGAATATATATATATATATATATATTATATATATATATAATATATATATATATATATATATTTAATTAATAAATGGAAGCGTAATAACATATACATTCAATTCAAACACAGTAGTTGAAGACAATTTAAATATTAAAGACAATTTCAAGGCATAAACACATAAAATTTAAAGATGATTTAAAAATGTAGGAGGTGTACCTGAAATGGGCGAAGAAGGTCCATTGGATGTAGCATGGTCATCAACAGAGACATAAACACTGCCTCTGATACTTCGACTGGCGTCAGAGGCGGGCTCTACAATGGGAACATGAACTCTCAGTGGGCTACGTGATCTATCACGAGCCCAACCACATATAACAGAGCCTCTCACTCTATGATGGCCTGGAGTTGGGGTGTGTATATATGATGCCTCAAAATATTACATATAATAGATATAGACTAATCCAAGAAAAAAATGTTGACAAAAAAACCATTTTTAAACTCAAGCAAAATAATCTAGCTTGAAGTCCTAAACTTTAGAGTCTGTTTTTTGATAATTTATCAACCAAAGTATACTGAGTTTGATGTAAACATAGTTGAAAGAAGTGATCAAATCTACCCTCACACTTTTTCTCATTTCTAAATAAATCATTTTATTCGTAGCACATAAATATGTAAATATATCTGTAAAAAATTGAAATAAACCTATTTACAAAACTAAGAAAATTTCATGCCAACCAAATACTACAATAGACTTTACATTCTTAATGTTTGAATTTGACACATGACATGTACCAGGTCCAAGCACATAAAGAAAATGTTTCTTGTACAACACACTACATAATGAAACAATACAATACAAATTAGAAACTTGAGTCTAAATACTTTTATTTACTAGACCAAATGCATTTTTCATAATGGATTTAATAGCTATCAATGATGCATTGTTGTTATCTATATAATATATATATTTATATATTATAAGACTATCAATATATAACTATATAATGTTATTATACTAGTTAAATTATATATTTTAGTTAGTTAATTAAATTTTTATGGCTTATGAATATTAGTTATAATCACATGTTAACATTATATATTGTATGTTATGTTAATAAAACACTATAACTATATATATAGAACTAAATATGATAGACATGTGATGGCTATGTTCATGATGCTATTATTGATATCTATATCATATATATTATATTTAACTATGTTATGTTAACTATTTTTTATATTACAAATATATATATAGAATTATAATATATCTTGTTATTTGATATGTATACGCTTGTTAATCTAGTTAAATTTATATAGTTATATTTAAATATATATAGTTATGAAATAATTTAGTTTATGTTATACAGGTTTATATTATGTATTGTGCGCCTGTTATGCTTAAATACTTTTTATGTTATACATGTTAAATAATATAAAGTATTTTATGTTGGTTTTTATGTTAGGTTAAATAATTGTAAAACTATGTCATGTTATATATTTTATATATACAATTATAATATATAGCTACGTGATGTTATAGTTAAATATATTGTTTTTTTCCCCTTGGAAAAATCGTAATTTTCATTAAGTAAGGAAAATTACATGTTGTAAATGCATGATGCATATGCTATAAGATAGGAGCTACCTGTCCAAAAGTAAAGTTCAGGCGTGTAACTATTCAAAAAAATTGATGCTTTGTTTCCACGCAGGGAGGGCCAGTGTGGGGCGATGTTCTGAAATATATATGTACTTGGTTTGTGTCACACGGGCCATGCACCCTCCAAGTCTCAAAAAATGGCATCACAATACATACATGTATGTGTCAAAAGCTGATCAAAGGGTAAACTCACGAGAAATTCATCATCATATAAGGGAACTAGTGGGTCAGAGGCAATGGTGGTGGTCTCCTAATCTCTCCATGTAATGCAACATGCACATTATCCAATGATGACTGCATGTTGTCTGCAATAGTCTCCCACATCTTACTACTGAACTACAATAACTCTTCTAGCTCTCCAAGTAATACCAAACTCTGAGATAGTAGTGGTAAGAATATCAGAGGTGGTGGTACATGCCCAGGATCCCTACGAGCCCCCTCGCACTCATAGGTATGTTCCATGCCTGTACCATAAAAATGAGTTTTGATATCAGTGTAGTCCGGCCTCATATGTAATACAAACTTTGCATATAAATTTTTAGCAAAATAAATGGAAACCTGGTCATGGTTGGGGAACTTTCCCCAAGCTCCAATGAATCTATCATACATGAAATGGGTTGCATGAACATTATTAAAAATTTCAATGGGATTAGACCTTTATGTTTACATGGAGATTTAGAGGGATGTCGAACAACTCCCCCCAAACGTCAATTTCCTTGGTGGCCTCTTTCACCACCTCCTAAGAATTTAGGCCTCTAACATCATTCCTCCTAACCCTATGTATGAATTGTAATATGTGGCTATGTGGGCCTGACCTCCAGTATGTCTCGATCAACCTAGTCGTGTTATCTAGCATCAAATAAAATGCAAGACGAGTCGATGAATTGGCAGGGATATTCTTTATCTCTATTGTAATCCATGTATGATGGGTCGTAACATCCTCTAATGTGATCTGATACTTCTACTGGCGTCATAGGCGGGCTCTACAATGGGAACATGAACTCTCAGTGGGCTACGTGATCTATTACGAGCCCAACCACATATAACATAACCTCTCACTCTATGATGGCCTGAAGTTGGGGTGTGTATATATGATGCCTCAACATATTACATATAATAGATATAGAATATTCCAAGAAAAAAATGTTGACAAAAAAACCATTTTTAAACTCAAGCAAAATAATCTAGCTTGAAGTCCTAAACTTTAGAGTCCATTTTTTGATAATTTATCAACCAAAGTATACTGAGTTCGATGTAAACACAGTCGAAAGAAGTGATCAAATCTACCCTCACACTTTTTCTCGTTTCTAAATAAATCATTTTATCGGTAGCACATAAATATGTAAATATATTTGTAAAAAATTGAAATAAACCTATTTACAAAACTAAGAAAATTTCATGCCAACCAAATACTACAATAGACTTTACATTCTTAATGTTTGACTTTGACACATGACATGTACTAGGTCCAAGCACATGAAGAAAATGTTTCATGTACAACACACTACATAATGAAACAATACGGAACAAATTAGAAACTTGAGTCTAAATACTTTTATTTACTAGACCAAATGCATTTTTCATAATGGATTTAATAGCTATCAATGATGCTTTTGCTTATATTATATTATATATAATATATATATATATATATATGCTTGTAAAATGTTTATGTTATGCAGAATGTACATGTTACATCTATATTTATATATAAGACTATTAATATATGATATATATGTTATAGTATACTAAGTTAAAATTAATATATTGTTATATAATTTTATGTTATGAATTATCTATTTTATAATTACAAGTTATATTATAAACCTATAACTTATATTTATAAACTAAATATATAGACATGTATGTTATGTGCTATTGTTCTATGATATATATATATATATATATATATATTATTTTATATATATCATAGAACATAGCACATAACATCACATGTCTATATATTCTAGTTCTATAAATTATAGTTTATAGTGTTTATAACATAACATATATCTATCTATCTCTATATATTATTATCTATTATATATATATATTTATATATAATATATATAGGGGTATGTAACTATTTTATGCTATTTATAAATAACTATATATAGATTATAATTATATCTAGTTATTTGATGATTAACCTTGTAATCTAGTTAAAATATATTAGTTATATTTAAATAATTATATAATTTATAGTTATGAAATAATTATAGTTATGTTACATGTTATATATTTTATATATACAATTATATGTGATGTTATAGTTAAATATATTGTTTTTTCCCCTTGGAAAAATCGTAATTTTTATTAAGTGAGGAAAATTACATGTTGTAAATGCATGATGCATATGCTATAAGAGAGGCGCTACTTGTCCAAAAGTAAAGTTCAGGCGTGTAACTGTTCAAAAAAATTGATGCTTTGTTTCCATGTAGGGAGGGCTAGTGTGGGGCGATGTTTTGAAATATGAGTCTGTTTCTTGCGATCCAGAGAGCTCAACAAGCAAGGATAGGTAGGTTCCTAAGCTTGGTCAAGATGGAATTAGTCCACCAATCGATCCATGCTTCTACGATAGTTTCTCCCGTCCACCTGTGATGTGGTGCTACCAATGTTAAAAGAGATTGCCATAGTTCTTTTGTCGCTGTGCATTTTATAAATAGATGAGGGACTGATTCATTGCAGCATTTATAGAGACAATACCAATATGGACCATATTGAGAACGCTTGAGGAGGTTGTCTCCTGTGGGGATTTTGTTTTTTAAGATTGTCCACATAAGGATTCTACATCCAGGAGGTGCTTTTAATTTCCAAAGATTTTGCCACCATGACTTTATGTCTAGAGGCCTGTGAGATTCAGCCAAAAAAAGGTATCCTTTGGAGAGTATCTCCCGATCTTCGAAAGAGCCCAGATTACCTCATCTTCACCCTCACTTATTGGGATGTGTGCTTCTATAAGAGCCTCGATGTAATCATTCTAGGTCTGATACCACTGATGTGGGATATTCATGCGATGAGCCAATTTACATGCTTGCTGAAATAAAGTGGTATGCTCAGAGTCTACAATGTGACTAATGTGAGTGATATTCACTGCATTGAGGTGGTTTGTGAGTTATATTGGCAGCCTGTGATCATTACCACAACCAATCCATGGGTCCAGACCAATCCTCACAACCGATCCAAATTGTATTTTCCAAGTAATACCTGATTTGATGGAGTCCATAGACATGATGACCACCTTCCATATTATTGAGATCCCTGTGGAGAGCCTTTGAGGAAGTCTAATCCAGTCCATCACTTGTAGTGGGGCAATGTATTTGGAGACAACCATCTTTTTCCAAAGACTACTAGTAGTAATGAGCTGCCAACCAAGTTTTGCTACCAGTGCTGAGGAGAAATCCTCCGACTTCTTAATCCCCCAGCCACCCCATTTTTTTGGCAGGTTTAGAGCATCCCACTTGACCCATGCAAAAATTTCCCTGTCTGACTACCCTTCCAAAGGAACCTGCAACATAAGGCCTGCATCCTAGAGAGAATGCCCCTGGGAATCCATGCCAAGGTCATCCAATAGACCAGGGTGGCCTCCAGTACACTTTTAATGACAACAAGCCTGCCTACCCTAGATAGATATTTATGATACTAGATGTTGAGTCTCTTTTCCATTTTTGCAATAAGCCAGGTCCAATCTGCAGTTTTGTAACCCAGAGGTTTCAGCTTGTATCCCAGATATTTGAGACCCTCCTCGAGACCCAGATGGGAGAATTGAAATCTTTGAAGAGCATAATGGATTTCGTGCTGGGAGCATCTTGCCGCTATTAAAGTAGACTTGGTGCAGTTAATAGTCATTCCAGTGGTTGATTTGAATAGGGAAAATATATTCCTCATATTCATCAGGTCCCCAATGCCTCCATTGAGAAATATCAAGACATTGTCCACAAATAACAGATGAGTCAAGATGCAGTCATCTGTGATTTTTATGCCATGCAATCTGCCCCTTCTGAATTCTTCCTTGACTATTTTGCTGAGCCTTTCCATAGTGAGGAGAAAAAGTAATGGTGACAGAGGGCATCCTTGGCATAGGCATCTTTCAGAATGGAAGAATGGAGATGCGCTTCCTTTAACTAGAACACTGAATGGTATATTAGTGATACAGCTCATAATCCATTTAATGAAAGCAAAAGGAAAATCCAGGTGGGTTAACAACATTCTTAAGTACAACTAGCAAACTTTGTCAAAAGCCTTTGAGAGATCTACCTTAAGAATCATACCTTTAGCTATGTTTCCTCTAACATCTGGGGGATTTCTCTTCCAAATATCTGTGACCATGCGTATATAGGAAGCATCTTTTAACCATGCTGAGTAGAATTTAAATGCCCCCTTAGGCTTCCCCTGCCCACCACAAATTTCCATATAAATAGGGAAATGATCAGAGATGCCTCCCGATCCCACCCATTGTCTATGATTAAAGCCATGGTAAAGTATTTTTCCCTACTCAGGAATTGATCAAGTCCGCGTGCTAGAATGTCATCCCCAATCCTATTATTCCTCTAGGTGGGTTGTAGCTTAGCAAAGGGGATATCTATCAAGTTATGTGCATTGAGAGCATTCTCAAAGTAATCAAATAGAGGATCTCTATGAGCTTGGTGTCCCCATGATTCAGAATGGCCTAAGGAGAAATTTAAATCACCTCCCATGATAAGGTATTCCTTTTGTAGAAGCTTAGAGCTCAAGAGATGATCCCATAATTCAAGCCGATGGTGGCAAGGCCCATACACATTGTAAAACTAAATTTCCAGTCCCAGGTCACCTATGAATGAATCCGCCCCAATGTGCCCAGATCCACCCCAACAATTGTGGAGAATAATGGTGCACGAGTTGAAGCCTAAGGCAATTCTACCAGATCTTTCAATGGAATAAAGGCCACGAAAATTTCCATCCAGGGAGCATCAATTCTAGAGGGTGAGTGATAGCTTTCACTATTCCAAGGGTTTCCTGTAAAAATATGACATCCACCAGTTCTGCGGCTATCATTCTTTGAAGTGCTAGTTTTTAATCAGGCCTAGCTAGCCCTCTGCAGTTGAAGGAGACAATCTTCATGGGGGGGCTCCTTTAGGTGGGTCCATGCTCTAAGTGCCCCATGAATGGTTGCTTGTTTACCAGAAGCAATCTCATCTCCAGCCAGGCTTTGCGCTTTGGAGAGAGACGAGGGTCGACCACGAGGGAGTTTAGGGGAGAAGGGGGAAGAAATCAGATCTAATCCAATGTGGTTCAGGGCCTATCTTTTTGCCTTGGATTGGGTCTAATATCATGGGAAGGGAGGCCCCAACTCAGGTGCAAAAGGGCTTAGAAAAGGGGGATCCGGGAACGAAGGAGGAATTATAGAGAAGTAGATGATGGGGGGCCAAGGGAGGAGGCCAAAGAGGAAGGAGGCAGAGAGAGTCCAACCAAGCCATGAATAATGCCAGAAGTAGAAGAAACATTACCATTTGCATTAGAGAGCAGATGAGGAAAAATTGCAGAGGGAGAGTTATTACCCGATGCATCCGTAGTCCCAGCAGTCGCCCTAGGTCTTGTGAGAGAAGGAGAGGGTGGCCGAAGAGGTGGTTTTCCTTGCTTATTTGGGGTTGCTTGTGTGGGGGTCTTCTTTTCAGAAGTTGGCTCCATTTGTACCTTTGTGTTAGGGTCCCACCCTAACCCCCTTATCTATGTAATGGGACCACGTCATAGTTAAGAGTCAATAAAGCCCATATTAATAATTGTAAGTGGTTAATCCGCAATTAATAAAGGAACCACAGTTAGTTGCAAATGGGCCGACGGTATTAGTAATAAGCGGTATTGACCCGTGGTATTACTTGTAGGAGTCATATATAAAGGATAGTAACTCCCTGCGAGGAGCATCGTGTCTTATCTTTGTAATCGAGCTTTGCTCTATTGGAGGTTGCCCCCTCGAAGAGGCAAGTGAACATTACTCTCTGAATAATAAAGTCTTCACTATTCTGTGTTCTGGATATCTTTTCTTCGCATATTCTGTGTTATCGGTCTCTTTTCTTCGCATATTCTGTATTTGGGTATCATTTGCAGGTTAAGAAGCATAACAAGGGGTATCAGAGCTCTTTCCAAGGCCGGTGGGATCTCCAAGTAGTAGCAATTTTTTTTTTTTGGCTCGAGACGTGTTCTGGCGTCTTTAAACCACGGGATCTGTCGTTGAGCGCATAAATCTGCG
>APFE030672758.1:3746-53936 GCA_000404065.3 Pinus taeda | reverse complement strand
GTCATGATGAGGAGATAACTGAAGAGTTTTTAATGTACCTGAGACCACATTCAAAGACACATGCCATAGTTAGTTTTGGGGTTTGACCCTAGAAATCACCCCTAAGCTCATCAGTAGAATTACTGGTCTACCATTAGGGCTCGCTTGGAGCAAGGAAGAGAGATCATTGGGCCAAGTTGCTAAGAAAACATTTTTTCTGCCCAAGGAGCATCATGTAAAAGAAAAAAATGGAGTTAGAAGGACAAGCCTGCCTCCTCTCTGGAGTGAAGTTAGTTATCAAATTATGAAGTACATCACATGTGAAGGGAGGTTTAGCATCATCTATGGATATCATTTCAGGTTGTTATGTGAATTACAGCATGGGATTGACTTGTCTCCAGCCAAGAAACTGAGCATCCCATATTTCCTTCTTCAGTCCTTAATTGAATGTGGTACAAAGCTAAATGAAGGGATCCCATATTAGTTGGCCCACCATGGGCTCATCAAACTGTTGGTGAAAGATGCTTTAAAAACCTACACTATCCCCATATCTTGGGAAATATTTAGAAACATGTCCAGAGATGATAACGGTAGAACTTTGGCTGAAAACATCACTCCATCCAGCAGTGAGGAGGGGGGGAAAACTAAAGAAATTGAGAAAAACAATGATGAGGGAACACAGGACATTCAAAAAAAAGGGCAGAATAGAGGAAGCACAGGAAGAACAGAAAGAAACTATCAAGACTGCTGAGCCTAAAATAGAGGAAGAAACAACAACAAAAACAACAAGGGAAAAGAGGATATAGAGTAGAAAGGAAAAGGCCAAGAAACCCCAAATGAAGGCTGCCACAGCCAAAGCAGGAACCTAGGAAGAAAAGGGAAGGGCACACCCTGAGATATCAGTCATACAGACAAAAATAGTGGACACAGAGATTTCTACAGGAACCGAAGAAAAAGAACAACAGGAAAAGAAGTCCCCTAAGACGTTGGCAAGGGAGGCAACAATTGTGCTTGCTGCATTAAGCACACCTGCGAAACAAAAAGGAAAGAGAAAGAGGCAAACTTCCATGTACTTGAAAGCCAGGAGAAGCACAAGGATCAAAGTGGGCAAACCTCAACCACAATCAAAGGAACCAATTGTCATTGAGGACACAACCACTAAACTGAAAGAAGAGTCTCCTTCAAAGATATCTATCACCTATGAAAGGGGAAGCCTAAAAACCTCCACCTGGAGAGAAAGAATTAGGATGATAGACTCAAAGACAACTCTACAGGAAGCTGAAACATCTCTACAAGAAACTCTAGCTGAGTTAAAAGAGACTGAGAAATTAGAGGAGAAGGCAGCCCAACAATCACAGGGAGAAGAAAAGACCGAGGAGATACTGAAGCCAAGCCCTCAGCCTAGCTTGGGCTCATATTACAACCTATTAGAAGGTGGGAAGATCATCCCACAGAAGTTTGTTGTACCACTTTTCTTTGCATTGGAAGAAGAGCGAGTTAGGACTCACTTGGATGAGGATTGCTAAATCCAAGGGTGTTACAAACATAGGCCACCTGGAAGAATAGCTAAAAGAATCAAGAAAAGAGTTGGCCATAGTGAGGCACATGGAAAGTAGTCAAAGAGCCAAATTACAGGAAGAGAATGAGCTATTGAGAAATAAATTGCAGCTACAGGAAGGTCATAAGGAAGATAAACCATCCATTGTGGGAGAGCAGCAGCAGCAAGAAGGACCTCTAGCAGACAAGGAAACAACTGGGGAACAACAGAGAAAGGAAAAACTGTAGGCTGAGGTTGAGATGCTGACAAAACTGCTACATGAAAGGGAGTCATGGGCAGTGGAACAAATACAAGTTTTAAAACAATAGGTGCAATAAAAAGAAGCCCAAATGGCCTGCATGGCCAGCTGGGCAATAGAAGCCTTACAATGTAGGGAACTTGCTAAGTCATACACATTATATCTTAAAGATCAATGGTTGCAATTTCAAATTAACGCACTGGCCTAAAGGGGCACCATTCCATTCCAGAATTACAATCATTTCATGTATTTGTGTGTCAGTAGCTTAGCTAAAGATAAGGCCAAGTCAACAGAATTCTATTTACACAACTATGCACTTCCAAACATGAATCTATGGGACCCCAATGCTGCATTGGAAGATGTGCAACTAATGGTCATGGCCTATTGGTTAAACCATGAGGAAAAGAGGGCAGCAGAAATTCAGAAAGTTATGGATAGGGAGCTAAGTGAGACACTCATGATCAGAGAAGAACCAGAAGATCCCTCAGCTTTAGTGTATGCCCATTAGTACCTGGCCAACAACCCTTAGGTTCTCCCAGACTACATTGAAAGTCAAGCTCAGGCCATTGCTCACTTTAAGGACATGGAAAGACTGTTTGGTGATAACTACATTCATGCTTGCACAAGGAGATGGAACAGATTGTCCCACAATCTGAAAATAAGAGAGTACCACTCCCCATCAAGGATGCGGGAGGCTTTGGCCAAAGTACCACTTGACAAACAGTCAATGAAAAATCTGAAGGCCAACTAGATTGGCCTAAAGTTTAGTTCTCCATTTCTTTTGGGACTACTGGAAGGGGCCAAAGAAGAAGAAGAACACAAGCAATGGGAGGAGGTAGAGAGAAAAGTAGGGTTTCATGACCGAGAAGAGGACATCACCTTGGAAGCTTGGGATGTCAGAGAGGCAGTCAAAGCAATCAAAGATGATGAGTTGGATTAGTTGCTCAAAGGATGAGCAACACATTCAGTAGGGGGGTGATGATGAGCCCCAAAAATGGGTAACTTATTGGGCTCATTTTGCTTATTATTATCGATTAATCCACCATTCTTCATAGTTTTATGCATGCTTTTGAATATATTTATGTTAATTGAATGAATGAGAATAGCCACTTGACCACAAAGTCTAATACGTGCTTATTGAAAATTTTTAGACATCTTTTGCACCAAGGTCAAGCATATATGAGCAAGTTGATAGCCAAATACAAAGGAACAAGGCTAAGGATTTGCAGGAAGGGTGTCTCCTAAACTAAATGACCCCTTCCTCGAGTTCTCCACTATTAGCTCAGAGTTCAACAACCCACCAAAGATGATTTCAAGGGGCAGCTGAGTAGATTTTATGAAGTGGTTGATTAACTACAGTTTTGAGCAGCCAAGCTCCTAAAGTTAAGGAGTGATGTTGGGATTCCTCATGGTGCATAAGTAGGAAGGCTTCAAGCCTTGGTAGTTTAGCTATTGAGCAATCTTTTTTCACACTTAGTGTAGCTTTTCATTTCAGCTCATTTTCGAGCTCTTGTTGTAAACAATTTTGTGACATGATTATTTTTTGAGTAATGGAGATAAATTTCGCTTTGCACCAGCTCTGAGCTTTCTTAGGAGGTTGTATCTCTTGGGGTTGGACCCAACCCAAGTGCCAGTACCTCCTTTGTGTACTTTTATGTGTTTTCCTTGCATTCATAGGATAATTTCTGTTATTCAGGTTAAGATCTTTCTTGATTACTTAGGTTGTTTTTGATGATTAAAATATCTTTTCATGCTTCAAGTTGATTTGATAGTTTGATGACATAAAAGATCTGCAAAAAGACCATAAAGAAATCCTTGATCCAATCTCTCTCTCCTTGGGACCATGAGTTGAGACCAAGGTATACTTACTACCACAAAAACACTGTTTTTTCCTTTCCATGCAATTGCTAGTGTTAGATTTTTAGTGGGAAAAGTTGATACCAGTTGTACTTGCATGTTTAGATCTTTTCTTGCTTAGTTTTCATAGTTATCTTGCACGATTTCCTATCTATAAACTTTTTTTCATCATGTTCCTGGTTTTTAGGTCAAATTAGGTCAAAATAGATAGATCTTTGGTTTTCCTAGTCTTTGTTCGATTAGTTTTGGAAGATAGTGTGAAAAACACTTGTAATACATCCTTGCCTATCCTTTCTCTATCACACAACCTACTCCAACCCCTAATCCAATATTCCTTCCCTTCATTTGCCACACTTTTCCACTTTGCCCTAATTTCTACATTCTTGTGCAGCATTGCTCCCTCCATCCTTGAACAAATCCAACCACCGTCATCACTCCTTAGTCTCATTTACAAGGTCCTATACCCCTTTTCATCCTCATCGATCCTCCAGTTTCACTTTCCCACCATTTTTCCACCATCAACCCTCTAAAATCCTCTTTCGGCTCATCCTATAGAACTTCCTGTAGAACATCCTGTAGAACCCCTGCAGATTTCCTGTAGAAGTTCACGTGAGTAGTTTTCGAGGTCTGACCACTATGAAACTCTTTGGAAGGGTGCAAGGGACCCCTTAGGCCCTCTTCTCACCTTCCCAACCTCCTACAAGCACCCACTCCAGTTCCTTTCGCCAATCAACCTCTACACAATCAAAAACCGTTAAAGCACATGCATAATAATTCTGCAAAATTACTCAAAAATACAAAAAGATGCTTTTTCCAGATTTTACTTCAAAAGTAGCTTATTGACATGCATTTTACCATTCCAAGAGTCAATGGCATCCATTTACATTGATTTCATCTCTTTTCATGCACCGGGAGGGTTAGTCGGTAAAACTAGGGTTTGCTAGGGTTTGCAATTCTTTTCAGCTTTCAGCTTCTTTCTGCAAATAGACTAGCCTCTTTTGAGTTAGCTTTCATCCATCATAGCTAAAAGCTTCTTCTAAGAGCTTATAGAAGCTGGCTTAAGCTCCTAGCGAACTTGTGCCAGCTAATCAAGTGACAGCTTGTGGCAAGAGCTAGTACTTGTGCATATAGCACCATCACTTCCAAGTTTGTTACGAACAACCGAGTTGATAAAAGTAAAGAAGGGAGTCCCAGGAGTTGTAGCATCATTGCTGCAATACTGGAGCTCACCAGTATGTTCCCTCCAAAGAACAAGTTGTTGATATATTTACTAAACCTCTTCCTAGAGAAGCATTTGAATATCTTAGACAGAAACTGGGAGTTTTCTTTGCCTCATTTTGTTATTAATCTAGTCTTCTCATTTTTCATATGAAAATTCAGAAGGTTGCTTTCTGTAAGTGGTTTCATGAAGTATAGTTGCATATATACGTGAGTTTCTTTGCAAACTGTCATATATGTTCTTATCTAATAGAAAAATAGTGCGATAGACTCAAGATCAGCCTCTGACATGTTGCTGACAACTATGATTTTTTTTCTTGGTCTAGTGTTAATGGGTACAGTTTTCTAATATGGTATTGAGTTATATTTTTCTCATTGATATTTATCTGATTAATGAAGATGCTTTGATGAATGATTTGTTGATAATGAACATGTATCACATGTTCAGGGGGAGCATTAACCCTGCAGAATATAATGTATTGTTGGCATTATGGTTGTTGAATGATGCTACTATTAATATCTTTAAGTCTTAGTTATTAATGTCATATATATCTTCTGATGTAAAGTTCATGTGGAGATCTATGATGTAATAATTGTCATATTTAGTTATGTATGGACTTTTGAGCTCATGTCAAATATGTAATCCCACTTGGTTGGGCGGTTGAGTCAAATATATATCCCCACGTGGTTGGGTGATTGATGTAAGTATGAGTCCTTGGTGATAGGAAAGTCATACTCAGTTGAGTTATAGATTCATGTTCTTCATAAGATTCAACATGTGCTCAGGGGGGAGCATGGATAGTTTTATAGTGAAAATCAGATCCAAAGTGGGAGCTTTGGTCCACCCTTAGCCCTTAATATCAAAAGGGGAGAGTATCTTAGTGTTTGAATAATAGTTATTTGATGTATCTAACAAGTTTCTACAAGTTGAGGTGCTTAACACAACATGCTTGCCATCAAATCCAAAGGGGGAGATTGTTGGCATTATGATGCATGTGTTTTCCTTGATGTCAACTCACTTGTAACAAAACAAGTATATGGTAACTAGATGAATCCACAGGTTAGTTCAGAGGTGACAGAGTGATGGAACAAAATAAAAAAATGATGGGACAAAGGTTTACATATAATAATCAAAAGTTTGATAAAGGTGAATATTTGAAGATCTATACATGGGTTCATTAAGGCCAAGTAGTGTATACACGTGGGTACAAAGAAACAAAGTCGCGTACATGCTGGTGCACTAATTTAAGAATACCAAGGGTCATTACCATGGTATTAGCTCACAATATTGATTTTAGCAATGGTTACTTGATCCTATCCAAGATTACCATCAGCACTAGTGTAGTTTTTACTCATGGTATTAGCTAAGTCTCTAACTATATAAGGAGGTGAAGGTCAAAGTGCTAAGTGTGCATGTGAAAGGTTTTTGATGAATACTTCAATTTGAAGTATATTTGCATTGTAAGGGCCATAATTGACACATAGATTTAAAATAATTATGCACCAATGAATACAATGATAGATTAGGATCATGGGACTTGAAATGACTTTCCATTGTATGATCTACTCATGGATTGACTAGATCTAAGTATTGACACATTTTCTAATCTTTGAATATTATGACCTAGGTCTTTCTGAAGTTCTAAAGATCTACGCAATTTTAGGTCAAAATTTGCAGATCTGTATGTAAGTTGGTCTCAGTTAAGTCGCGTATACATGCAGGTTCATTTCTTCAAAGTCGTGTACATAAAAGAAGGATTTTTGTTCATAAATGATTGATCATCTTGATCAGTGCTACTGCGTCTCTATTATCTATCAATGATGTCCTCATGTTGATCTAGGTTGAGTGATAATGTATGAAGTAGAACTGATTGAATGATAAAGTTGAATTTGACTACATCTTGATTGGTTGAAAAGATTATTGATCCTGCTAACTGTATGAAGGTTCTGTAAGCTAATAGAATATTTCATAATAACTATGGTCAACTCTTTATCTAATTCAGAATTACAAGTTTTAGTATATTGAGATATGTACGCACGTTTCTCTATAGAAAAGCACGTATACATGTGGATTTCCTTAAGTGAATTAGTGTATACATGTTGGCATATGAATGATCAGGGTTGTAGTTGATTCTATGTGTTGATGTAGTATTCTAAGTGCAGTTCTTGATTTTGGTTACAATGATCTCACTATTCTATTTTAATTAATTTGGTGTTTTCTTCAGTTGATCTACAAGTTGTGATGTATTAAAGCAGGTGGATCCAATGTGAAAATTTATGAAACATGGTCCACGGATGTTGCTAAGGGTTGGAGCCTTCAGTGGAGAAGTCGAAGCTTCTTGCCAGTAGTAGCTAGTAATCAGATTAGGGGATTGGAGCTCCCTTCTAGTAGGATATGGAGAATGAGTGAAGGTTGTAGCCTTCAATAGGTGGGTGCCTACATATTGGCAAGAGTCTATACTGTTACAAGAATGTCATAAATTTTTTATATTAATAAGTTTGAATAATGAGATGACAATAGTGGTGGTTTTCTCCCACATTGGGTTTCCAACTTAAATCCTGGTGTGCACGTGTGTTACTTATGTGTGATACTTTATTCTGTTCTTATTGCACCTACTTACTACTTATCAAATGCTTGATAAATCTCTTACATTCTGGTTTAAGTTTAACAAATAAAGAATTTGTTGTTTTACAAGTTTACTAAGCATAAACTAGTTTCTTTTACAATAGTTGCATACATATGAAAGTTGGGTTCAGTAAAGTCACATACATATTTTAGAAAAGAAATTATTATTGTGAGTTTTTAAAATACTGATTCACCCCCCCTCCCCAAGTATTTTTCCCAATATAAATTCCAATGCAACCCCTAATTTCATTGGAACCATTTGAAAAATGGGGAAATGTATTTGTAGTACCATTCAAACCACCTTTAAATCAGTTTAAGTACATACTAGTATGTACATATTATTTGGCTAAATGGGTGGAATTTCATCCATTGAAAAAAATACAAGAAAAGGGAGTAGTAGAATTTCTGTTGTGACAACATCTTCACTAGATATGGAGTGCTCAAAGAAATTGTATCAAATATAGAAACACAATTCACATCCAGTCTAATAGAAAATATCATGAAACTGTACAAGATAAAGCACAAAAAAAATACAACCATGCCATCCTCAAGCTAATGGGTAAGATGAACTAACTAATGGAGAAATAGTAAATATACTTCCAAAAACTATTTAGTTCACAAAAGGATTGTGCAAATAGATTGCCAAAAGTAGTATAGGATTATCGAACCACATGGAGAACTTCAACTGGATTTACACCCTATGAACTAATGTTCATTAAGACTATTATTTCCCATTGAGTTTGAAATCAAAACTTTGATGATAATAATGGAGCTAGGAATGAGTATTTCTACAACACAAAAATAAATAATTGCTCAACTTAACCAATTGGATGAATATAGACATCAAGCTCTACAAAACTTAGAAACAACTTAGTAGCAAAACGTTCACTAGCATGACCAACAAATTAAAGATAAATCATTCATCAATGTGATTGGTCATTATTGTATCAGTGAAAATTCAAATATTTTAAGGGGAAACTAACTACCAGGTGGTCCATACCCTATGAAGTTGAGCATTTATATGGAAATGGAGTTGTCAAGCTGAGAATAATTGATGAGGATAAGTTACCATTGTTGGTAAATGGACATAGGTTAACGCTATACAAGAAGCCTAAATCCAAGGAGTCTACTAAAAAATTGTGCCAACATCAAGATTTGAATATAATAGAAGGCCCAACTGGGCCATGCATTTCCTAATTCTTGTATATACACAGTTAAAAAGAAAAAATAAAAAATAAAAAATTTACAATGAAAACTAGTAATGACATTATAGGCTATAGAAGTTTTTCAAAACAAAAAATGACAATTTTTACAATAGGAAATTATGAAAAAAATTCTCGTACTAAAAACAAAAATGGCACTATGAGTTGCGATAATTCTTGAAAACCAGAAATGATAGGTATTATTGTAGTTCTAAAAAAAACTGTTGAAAGTGTTTCAAACAAAAACTACTACTAGTTCTTAGAGAATTTGTTTTAGAAAATATAAGCAAAAAAATTCATAATTCATCAATATGCTTGTTATAATTTTTTATTTCTGTATGAAGCTCAACAAAGTGAACTTGTAGATATTATTAGCTACAAATATCAAGAATGTGATATTTTGTTCTATATGATAAAGTTTTGTATCACAGAATACATCAACAACCATGTTAACAAAGGTGATATTCTAGATAGTCCAACTGCAATTTCAAGTTCTTGACAACAACTATTACAACCTTATTTTGCAACAACAACACATCTTTATCAAATTTTCCAAATGTACATGACATGGAGGGATACTCTAAAACAAAGGTGGAATTTATAAATTTTCAAACACCACGAATCAAGTAATATTGAATTGATTATTTAAATTTCCTTTTTAATATCACTTTTCCAATCATTATTGCATTCCATCCCTGACATGACCATTGCATTATAAGCACTCGCTTCATACAACCCACAAATATTTCAAACTTTGTGCACCATCATCCTCAGTAGAAATTAGTTTAATGCCCACTTAATGCAATCTTGGACCATTTGATGAATGTACTTGCCACCTATCAAAACTACTCATCCACATAATCTTTGACTAAGATACGCCCTAATCGAGGCTATTAAAAATTAAAACCATCATCATTGATTACTATGCCAACTTGCTTTGACATCCAATCAACATGCATGGAAATTAATGAATAAGGGAATACTGACTGGGGAAAATCCATGGAATAGAAGGAAATTATGCAACCCCATATTCTTAAAAAAGAGTAGCTAACTTTTTCACTCACTATAGATAAATTATGTAGCTAAGAAGTTGAAACTAATTCCAAAGGAAATCTCATAAGAAGAGTGATAAAAAAATATTTGTGCAAGAAGAATGCCACAATGGGTGGTAATTGATTTAGAAATTATCCTTTACAACGAGCATGGTCACATAGGATGTAGAGGTTGTGGAAAATTTTAGAAGAGTAGCATGGTTGACTTTTTTCCAATGAATTAAGAACTCTAGTGTACCCCTAACAGAGAAAAAGTTGCATTTACTGAACAAAGACCAATGCCAATTGGGGAAATTCATTTAGAAGTTAGAATCACTATAATTTGGGACTGAACTAGCACAAAAATTCTCGATACTAACAACATCTACCACTGAAACACAAGAACCACTAGGGAGAGGATCAAAGAAAGACAAAGAGATTGCATAAACATGCACTAGTAGAATGGAAACATAATTTTATGCTAAAGAAATGAAAATATAAGACATTGAGATTAAGGTAGCACCTGAGGAAGCTAGTGGAACATCTTAGAAATAATTAAGTGCCCATTTTTATTTAATGGAGGAAATTTAAAAGTAGAGAGAAAAAGTAAAAGGGCTCAATCTTGAATGAGACACCTAGAAGAATTTGTTTGCATCATTTGACCTTGAGGAATATATTCCTATTGAAACCTTTCAAAAGCATATTCATGAATAAAAGGAAATAGATTTTGAATTCTATAGTAGTCAAGTAGAGAAATTTTGGAATTTTTAGGAGAAAAACAAACATAAACACATAAAACTTGTAATAGCTAAACATAATTATGATAAAGAATTGCAAGGAAAGAAGAGGAAATCCAACAATTGAAAACCATAATTAACAAATCAGGTTATTTAACTTCTGAATTGATATTGTGTTGACCTCCATTGCTATTATATATTTTATATTTGGAAGAAAAATGGATTTGACATTAAAAAATTGACTAATTTCATATTTTCTTATGGAAATTAGACCCCTTGGTAGAAAGTTTTGTTCACTTTACTTTTCTAGTATTCATGAAAGAAATATTTAGTATGTATGTTTTATCTGTATAATTATATGGTTCCCATGATCTCAAATTGGAACCCAAACCATTATATTAGAGATATCAATTTGAGAGCATTTCAATCATAGCTGAGGAATGAATTAAAGGCATCTCATGAGCTAGAGTTACACAAGATAGAGGAATTTACTGTACATTTGTGGGTTTGAGTAGAACCAAACTCCATAAAGGGAATTCTTAAAGAACATGGAAGAAATATATTTAATATGCAAATAAGAAGAGTTACACAAAGACTATAGAATGCGATAATTGAAGATTTACAAGCTTCAAGAAAAACTATGAAATGGTAGCCTTGACTGCATGTGAGCAAAGCTAAGAGGAATTAGATGATACCCTAAAAGGAAAGGAACCCCATTTGCTTCCAAATATTCATACATCAATATATAAAATAAAGTTATATGTACAATCACTGAGAACTAAAGGATTGGACTGGATTGATTTAAAATTTAAATATTCTTTAATAATGCACCCCATTCTAGATTACAAAGGAAATCTAACAATTAACAAAGAAAGGAAAATAAGGAAATGGGAATCAATTGATATACGGTTATGTTTTTATCTAGAAGAAACCAACACACAAGTAGTTCCATACAACTTTCAAGTTGTTTGTGAAGAAAAACACACTGAAGTTGTCTTTTTTGATTCTGATTCTGATTAGTTTCATATCTGAGGTGCAAAGGATTAAGTTTGGAAGTAATCATGATGGCTGGATTTATCACTATTAATCACCCCTTTTACCATCATTTTACCATCATTTTCCTGATGAAAATCACCTGTTTTGTTCATTTTCATCCATTCCTACCTCATTATTCATCATAATTATAGTGTTTGGCTTTAGTGGTAATGAAAAAATATTTTTCATAATAAGTTGACAACGTTGCATGCTTTGGCGAATGTTGATTTGTTATGGATTTACATGTATTAATTGAGACAGACTTTTATAATTTCATTTGTGAGAAAAATGGCTACAATATTTTTCATTAGCAATCATGAAGAAACATATCTCAAAGACATAACTCATGCTGGAGTATTTTTCTATAACATTAAGATCCATACAATATGTACAACATATTACAAATATTCTCTATAGAAAAAGACATTTTCAAGAATGAAACCATTATCGTTTGAAACTTCTATCAACAAAAATGATTTTTTTGTTGTAGATGTTTAATTTCTACTATCATTTACTTTTTATTTCCTAGCTCAAACGTCCTATTTCGCCTTAGCCCACTTTTGTTCGTTCAACCCACGAGGCTTGAAATCAGACTAAAGTAGGGTAGTTAAATTAGTTTCTTTTTTGGGATAAGTTTTGGGACACCTAACTTCTATAAATAAAAGTGGTTTTATCCTTTATAACTAGTAAGAACCACTAGAAAGTAGCCAAGAGTTGTGTCAATTTTTGTATTAAAACTCCAAAAGCCAAGCTGACAGGTTTGGATATTTTTGGATTGTGTTGTTACCTTTTGTTAATAGAAATCATGTATTTAAGTTCTTAAGAGTGTGCAACGTGTAAACCACCAAGATACTATAGAGCAAGGGTCACTCTATAGTCGTGGTGGCTATTTTTTTCTTGTTGGTATATATTTCTAGGTTTCTTGATTTCTATTTTCTAATGCATATATTTTCTACTTCACATACTTCATTTTATATTTTAGAGATATTTCATCTATTTATGTAGTGTAGAAATTAATTGTGTATATCTATTTATGTTCCATAGCATTTTATGTTCAGAAGAATACTATTTTTTATAGTTAATGTGTTTTTAGATAACTATAGTTTATTTATGTAACAAAATTTTAGATTAATTTTGATTTCAGTAAAATAGATTAATTGGTTTTGTTGGTAGTTAATTTTCTTTTGCAGTTATTTTCTTTCCATTAATTAGTTTATGATGCAAGAGAATCCTTGGTCGTAGGCAATCCTCATCAACCAAAACCAATTTTTTGTTGAGTTTGTAATAAGTGTTGTTATTCCCATATATTTTAAAGTTACTGATACACCTATTATGTTACTTGTTGATACACCCAAATGGTAGTTGGTGCTACTCCTGTAGCTACATTTTATTAAAAAGACGATTTCTCTTGATTTGTTGACACTTCTAGGATCACATGCTAATACTCTTTTTGCGTGGAGTTGCTGCCACTTTCAGAATTGGTAGTTATTTAGTTTCCCTACTATAAGACAAACCCTAATAAATGCATTGGCAGAATGGGACGTAATTTAATAATTTGGTTTGTCCACATGATGAGAGGAAGCAAATCGATTCAACTCAGGAAGGTAAAGAGCTCAACAACATGGAGTATGATTTGTTTCAGTTGGAATGCAAGGAGGTCAGTAGCGCGAGGATAAATTGCGAGAGCACGAAAGAAAAAGTGGCTTTTGGATTATATATCTATATATATATAATATATATATATATAATATATATATATATATATTATATATATATATATATATATATATATATATAATATATATATATATATGCTAGGTTGGTTCATGCAAGCTCTTGGTTTTTGTATTTGTCACATTGGCTTGGCTTTTGCACAATTTTTAGAGAGCACGACTGATTATTGTACGAGTTGTGAAGGTGTTTAGCAATGTTGTGAGTGGTGTTGTGTAACAGTGTAGGAAATTCAAGTGCTTTGAGGGCATTGTTTTATAATATGAGTTATTTTATGTAAAAACAAATTTTGAATGAATAAAAAGATATTTGAATCTCTTCCCATGTTCTCGTGAGTAGACTTGAATTACTCTTTATTCATGCTCTATGATTTAATCTTTAAGTAATATGGAAATAATTAATTTAGTAGCCAAACTCTAATGGCTTGGGTTTGCGCTCTATAACAAAAATCCAGATTTTGTAGGCGTTGTGAAAGCTATAGAACTTGGACTACATCAAGTGGTATTAGAGAAGGATTCATTTTGGGATTTTCACCTTGAATTTATTCATGTAACAATGTACCATGAAACATTGTTGTTGGTTACACCAAAAGGAGTGTTCAAGGTACAAGTTGGGTCATAGACCCTAGGTTGATCTATGTGGATGTTAGTGAGGCATTTGTAACTTCTAATGATGGCACCAAGCATAAGAGGAGTAAGTGAAGGAGGTGCAGGAAATGGAGAGATAGAAGAATTAAGACGAAGAATATAAGAGTTGAAATTACATGTTGCTAATGAATTTCCAAAAGGATTGCCTCCCATGAGAATTATTTCTCATCATATTCACTTGATTCCTAGATCAAGCCTACCAAAAAAGGAACCTTACAAGATGACTCCAATATAGAATAAGTAAATAAGCATGTACAAGAGCTTCTTGATAGAGGATTGATAAAAGAAAGAATGTTTCCATGTGTTGTACTGGTTGTATTGACTTCAGAGAAGACAGGTGAATGGAGGATTTGACGATTCTCTACTAGAATGGCATCTATATTGGGCCAGCCACTAACAATCAAGGATAATAGGATGTCATCATAGGCCTTTTGGCTGATGCCTCCCAATTAGATATTAATCATTTGCATGTGTTCCTTGATTCCTAGCTTGTCGTACCGCAGTTGAACAAAAGCTTCAACATTTGTGACCCTTGTCTTTTTCAAAAATACCTACATGCACAACAGTTGGCACATGGTTTTAATTATATCACATTTTCACAAATACTTAGAAGTGAAAATCATGTTGTTAACCACATTGCTAATTAAATCCTAGATTGGGAAGGATTACATACAACTCATCATCGAGACATATAAAGCACATGGAAATGAACCATCACATCAATAAAATTCATTTAAATCATATGTATACAAGCATAATATATAAAGAAACCCCTATACATTTGAAAGAAAGCATGATTCCATAGAACTTATAAACTAGAACTGAATTGTAAGAATACAATTAACAATGAACATTTTTATTACCTAAACCTATTGGGAGTTACATGTTATGGCTAGACCATGAGAGTGTCCATAAGTGTTTATTATTGTCACACAAAATTCTTGTCCCCATCTGCTAACCATTTTTTAAAGAGCTTCACTGGTTGATTTAGTTTCCTATATCATTAGTATATCTTGATGTTCAAAGTACAATTTGTATTTAAGGAGCCTTTGCTATCCTTTATAGTTGAGTTCCTATATATTCCAAGAGACGATCTTCATTTTGGGGGTATGTTGGCAATGGGAAACACATCCAAGATCATTTTGATATGCCCTGAGTTGAGCAACATACCCCATATTTCCCTCAAATTTTGGTCATTTATTTTGTGCCCTCTTTTCCTTTCTTCTTGATGCAACTTAGAGGATGTTTTCATGGTTTGTATTTGGACCTCAAGCAAGCTCGTGTTTGAGAAATCTATTGAGATTTTAAGCCCTGCTTGACAAAGCTTGAAATAGGCCTATCTCAACAACTTTACGTAGTACCCAGGAAGGGTAAATAAGTCTTTTTCCTTTTAGGCATTAACTAGATTCAAAAGGTCTAAAGAATTAAGCTCCATCTCATTAACTAGCTCTATGGCAATTTTAGGGAGGTCCAATGTGGGGTTTCTACATGTATGACTTAAGGAGTTGAGAGATTGACAAATCCACATCAAGGAGGACTTGGGTCACGAAGGCATTAGGTAGCTGGCTAGATTCTTACATATCCACTTCAAGCTTCGGGATAACAAGAGGGAGGTTGGCAGGAGTCAGGGAGGAAAGGGGTTTTGGGTGGAAGGGTCTACTTTATTAGTTGGCATCATGGTTGTTTTGGAGGGTTTTACTTAGGGTTGGAGTGTTTTCCACCAACTTTGGTGAATTTATCTTCATCTTGGGCATTTGTAGTTGTTGTATTTGTAGTGGAAGCTAGTAAGGGAAATTTCGGTACAGATGGCCATACTCACGATAATGACATCACTAAAAAGGAATGTGCTCATAGTAAAAAAATTGACACCGGAGTTCATCTTGGTAATAGAGCTCAATAGACTCTCGCAATGGCTCATAAATGTTCATGTACATGCAAATTCTCGCATAAGAAATGTAGTATGCCTTATTCGGTTTCCTCTGAATATTTGACATAGTGCCCAAGAGTATTCTCAATGCTAGCCAAGGTTTTCTCATCCTAGAACTCTCTCAGTAGTGAATACATGCATATCCACACTAGAGTAGCCCTACAATCTTCTTGATTTGGTACAAAAATCTATGTCCAAAAGCATAGGTAGAGACCAACAAAAATAGAAAAATAGGGGTTGTTTTCAAACACCTTATTTTGGTCCTCCCGATCTGAAAATGATTGTAAAGAAGCCTTTTGCACTAATTCAAGCTTAGTTTGCTCAAGTGAGATGACTGCTAGGGTTTTTATTGGTTGCCATCAGAATTTTGCTTAACATTTCAAAGTTGGATGCCAAATAATTACCCTAATTTGTTCACTCTAACAACAAAATTTAGGATAAATAAGATTTTACAAAACTCAACTCACTTATACAATTAATTTTATAAATTATATAACTTAAAAAAACTATATATATATTAAATAATCTCTAACTTTAAATACATTAAAATTAAAATTGATATTTTTAAACAAAATAAATAACTTTTAACGCAACCTAGTAAAATCTAAATCTATAATAAATCTAAATTTATAATTTTAATCTATAATTTTAAACAATTTGACCATAATACCAATTCAAAATATTATTTTCCTGGGGAAAAAACATAACATAGATAAAACATCAAAACGCAACCTAGTAAAATCTAAATTTATAATTTTAAACAATTTGACCATAACACCCATTCAAACTATTATTTTTCATGGAGCGAAAAACATAACATAGATAAAACATCAAAAAATCATTAGTAAAAATATGAACAGTGATTAACTCGATTGTAAATGTTGGTGATCGGACCGTCTAGCCATATAATCCATCGTCGCTGGACCAAAATGAAAACACGAATCGATGTTATATGTCTGTTAATTGTTTAGAGAAGCTTTCAAGTAATTAAAGAATTAGAAGTTTAATTTAAATGTTTTAAGTTTTAGAGATTTGTTTGGTTAAAATTTATTCAAATAATAAATTTGAATTCTTAAATTTATATCGCTAAAATATTTAATTTATTTCTAATTTTAAATTTATTTACATATTTAAAAATAAATAATTAATCTTAAAAAATAATATTTAAAACATATTGAAAGAAAACTCAAAAATAAAATAATTTCTCTTCACTGATATTATGTAATCATGTTTACTAGCGGATAATGGATTACATGTCAATTTAATGGCCCACGATGCAAAACTAACTTGAGACAACGACAACTTATGGTGATAAATGTTTTTTTATAACAACGGAATTGTTTAATTTTTCTATACATTGGTTTTTGGGCTAAAATCCAGTTATATGATTAGTTATCCAATTTTATAATGAGCTAGAATGCCGTTATATTACTTAGTTGAGATTTTTTTGGCGTCTATTATTGTATTTACAACCTTTTAGAATTTTGGTTAGTATAACATTAAGCAACCCCTGAACAAAATTAGAATTTTAAAACAAACTACCTCACATTTGAAGGCTTCCCATCTTTATTTAAAAATATATATATATATATATATATATATATTTTACCTTAAGTAAATTCGTAAATCACGTTAACGAACAATTCACTCATCAAATTCCATCCCTATCCCTAAACATTTCCTATGCTACTCGTATGAATATTGAATGCAATTAAAATCAATTTCCTATTCTACTCAGGGGAATATTGAATGCAATTAAAATCCAACTGTTTTGAACGGAATTCTTTATTTAAAAATGAAAATTCAATGCCATTAAAATCCAGTCGTTTTGAATGGAATTCTTATTTGAAAATGGCCACCCAACAACGTGTTGAAATATAATTCCAATTGCGCATTTAATTCAGCTGAAAACCACCTGTTTTTTTAATCGCACACCCTTTTGCTAAAAATTGTTTTTCCCAGGGAGGCTCCGATATGGGGCCTTGAATAGAAGGATCTACTTGACCCAATAAGTCAATTAGGGATTTCTCACTCATCCATCATATGGGTGAGGGACGAGATACTTTACTTTAGCAGTGAAGTGAAGGGTACTTTTGATCAAATATTGGTATTTTTTAACATCAATAGTGGGATTGCCCAAATACCCCATTTGAAATCCAGTTCCAGTTTCTAAGGCATGCTTACCAATGCTACCTCTTATACTGCTCACTATTCTACCAATGTTGGATGGGATATACTAAAAAATAGGGATTACCCATACAACCTTATCTAACCAACCTCTACAAACCACTATAACCAACGCAGATAGGGTGCTGACGCCACAATACAGTTTCAAAACCACCATTTCCCCTTCCGGTAAAGTTAGGCAGATAGGGACCTCCAGGGATTGCATACAACCGTTTGACTCCGGGGATTGCATACAGTCGTTGGATTAAATCAATCAATGGTCGCGTATACCTATACCAGGAGCAATTTAATACCTTGTGTGACATGAAGTTTTTTTTGTTTGAACATCAGTTTTTGACAGTAAAACATTAATGAAATTTAATGTGGTTCGTAGAATATAAGTAAAGACTTTTAATTTTATTGTTTTTTGTTTTGTTCACAGGAGTTGTATTTTGTTTTTACCGCACAGAGTAAAAACATAATGTAATGTTTTTTTAGTTAGTTGTCCAATTGTGAAATGTAAGAAACGCAAAGTAAAACATAATGTAATGTTTTTTTAGTTAGTTGTTCAATTGTGAAATGTAAGAAACGCAGAGCAGTGCGAAATAAAAAAAAAGGGATTTCTTTTTACAGCAGCTTGAGCACATGGAATACCCAGTAGCCTAAAGGAATTTTTTTTTGTTGAATTTAAAAGTGAAGGTGAATGTTTTTACAACAGTGAATGTAAAGAAATTTTACACACAGTAGTGTAAAATTTCTAAAAGAAACAGTAATTTTTTTTTGAAAGTTCTTGGTGAATCCCTCTGAGAGAGAAGAAATAATTTGTAAATGCAGTGGTTTGATTAATAAATACGAAGTGTTTATTTTTGGTGTGTGAAAACTCTGTTCTCTGGAAACAATTTTTTTTTTTTCCTTCCCTGTGTTAAGATCCTGTGAAAACAGAGCATTTTCTCTGTTCAATCTTTTGTTTGAAATTACCAGAAATTTCCAACATGGTATCAAAGCTTGTTCAGGCTCTTTCAAGGTATCAAAGAAACTGAAGGAAGGATTTTCGCTGCAGCAGCTTCTCGAGCAGAGTAAAGACTCAGTGAAAGAAAAATCGAAGGTATTTCTCAAACTATTTTTTTTTTTTTGTGCACTTGTTGAAGACAGTCAATTATTTTTAAATACACAGTGAAGGATTTAGAAGCATAGTTTAGAGTGCAAGAATCGATGGCACCAGCACCAGCACCAGCACTAGCATGAGTATCTGTAATACCCAGTTCCCACAATTTAATGGAAAAAACTATGACTATTGGGCAATAACCATGAGAGCCCTGTTTGCCTCACAAGACTTATGTGAATTTGTTGAGGATGGTTTTGAAGAACCAGCAGATGAAAATGAGTTTAACAATTTAACTCAGGCAGAGAAAGATCTGTTGAAGAGCTATAAGAAGAAGGATTCTAAATCCCTCCTCTTTTTATATCAAGCAATGCATAAGAGTGTGTTTCCAAGAATAGCAACAACCAAGACATCCAAAGAAGCATGGCAAACTCTCAAGATAGCCTATCAAGGCATGGAGAAAGTGAAGACAACAAAACTACAGTTGTTGAGGAGAGATTTTGAGAATCTATGCATGAAAGAGTTAGACAATATTGACTCATTCTTCACACAAATAATTGGACTAGTCACACAAATAAGGTTTCATGGAGAGATTCTTCAAGAAAGGAGGATTGTGGAGAAACTTTAAGAGTTCTACCCTCAAAGTTCGATGTGATTGTCACCACCATAGAAGAGACAAAGGATCTCACAAACTTCTCAGTTGATGAGCTACATGCATCACTGATAACACATGAACAGAGATTGAGTAAAAAGACCCAGATGTCCTTTGGAAGAGGAAGAGGTCAAAGTAGAGGAAACAAGAGAAGAAGAGGCAGAAGCCAAAACAGAGGTGGAAGAAACAATCCAGCAAACACTCAAGGAAGAGACAGCAATCCAAAATCAGAACCAAGGTCAAGGCAACAACCAACAAAGTGGACAACATCATACTCAAGGACAAAGGTATGAAAAATCCAATGTCCAATGTTATTATTGTAAAAAATATGGGCATTATGCAAATGAATGTAGGAAGAAGCAGCATGATATGAATAATAGATCTAGTGCAAATTTCACTAGAGAAAATATCAGCGAAGATAATTTGTTGTTAGCTTGTAATATCGCTGAAACAAAGAGTGATGATATATGGTTTCTAGACTCAGGTTGCAGTCACCATATGACAGGAAACATAGCCCTGTTTTCTAAGTTAGATCAGCGTGTGAAGTCACAAGTCACACTTGGGACTGATAGTAAAGTTTCTGTTATGGGAAAAGAAGAGGTAAAAATATTTACAAAGAAAGGAGAAAAGAAAACCGTGGTAGATGTCTATTATGTCCCTGGAATGAAGTGTAACTTCTTGAGTATTGGACAACTTGTTTAAAAGGGGTACAATGTTTTCTTTTAGAATGATGTATGCACCATCATGAATAGAAAACCCAGCAAACGATGTATTGCTGAAGTGAAAATAACAAGGAACAGGATGTTCCCTCTCAAGATAAAAGTTGATTTAAAAGATGGGGTAGAAATTGCAGCAGTTACACAAGAAGCTTTCCAAAACGAACCAAAGGATGAAAATTGGTTGTGGCACTTGAGATTTGGACATTTCAACTTTGGAGGTTTTAACTTGTTGAGTAGAAAAGGAATGGTAAGAGGATTACCATTGATAGAGAAATGAGACAACCTTTGTGAAGGTTGTATCTTTGGGAAACAACATAGAGAGCTTTCCATCAGGGAAAAACATAAGGGCAAAAGCACCCTTAGAAATTGTCCACTCAGATTTATGTGGACCGTTGCAAACTCCACCACTTGCAGGCAGCCTCTATATACTAACATTCATTGATGATTTTACTAGAAAAACTTGGGTTTATTTCATGAAGAACAAAAGTGAAGTGTTTGAAAAATTTCGCAATTTCAAAGCACTTATAGAGAACCAAAGTGAGCTGCATATCAAAGTTTTAAGAACTGATAGAGGAGGTGAGTATATCTCCAAAGAATTTCTACGTTTTTGTAGAGAAAATGGAATTCATAAACAGTTTACCACAAGGTACACTCCGCAGCAAAATGGAGTCGCCGAAAGGAAGAATAAGACAATCATGGATATGGCGAGGAGTATGTTAATGACAAAGCATTTGCCAAATAATTATTGGGCTAAAGCTGTACACTGTGCAGCGTACATTTTGAATAGGTGTCCTACAAAAGCAATCATGAACAGAGTGCCGGAAGAAGCATGGAGTGGGAGAAAGCAAGGATTCACCCACATGAAAGTTTTTGGATGTGTGGCTTATGCACACATTCCAGATCAGTTAAGGAAGAAGTTGGACAGCAAAGGGGAGAAATGTATTTTCATTGGATACAATGAGGAATCCAAAGCTTACAGGTTGTATAACCCATCCATCAAGAAGTTTTTCGTAAGCAGAGATGTTCAGTTCATTGAGGAGGAAACTTGGGATGGAAGCATAGAGAAAATAGTGAATGTTAAAAGCTCTTTGTCACATAATGAAGATGATAAGGAGATGGCTGAAATACATCCCCAAACAACAGCACCAACACAAGGGCAGCAAGAGACCCTTGAGGAGAAATGAAAGTGCTTCTCCAAGCATATCACAAGGAGAAAATTCAAGTGCTTCTTCAAGCACTTGTACACCAAATGAAAGAGGTAAGAAGTTCAGAAATTTAAGTGACATTTATGAACAAGAGACAACAAATGAAGGTATGAATTCTTTGTTTGCTTTATATTGTCATGTTGATGACCCTGTTCATTTCGAAAAAGCAATTAAGGATAAGAAATGGATAGAAGCTATGGATGAGGAGATCAATGCCATAGAAAGAAACAAGACATGGGATTTAGTTGAACTACCAAAAGGAAAAGAATCCATTGGAGTTAAATGGGTCTATAAGACTAAGAGTAATGCTGAAGGCAAAATAGAAACACAAGGCAAGACTTGTAGTCAAAAGATATAAGCAACAGTATGGGAGAGACTATGAAGAAACTTTCGCACCGGTTGCTAGAATGGAAACCGTGAGAGCAGTGTTGTCCATAGCAGCACAAAACAGGTGGAAAGTTTACAAATGGACGTGAAGTGAGCATTCCTAAATGGAGTGTTAATGAAAGAGGTTTACATTGAACAACCTCTAGGCTATGAAAAGAAAGGCCAATAGTATAAAATGTGCAGATTGAAGAAAGCTCTTTATGGGCTGAAGCAAGTACCAAGAGCATGGTACAGCAGGATAGATTCCTATCTACAGGAAAATGGATTTGAAAAGTGTGAGAGAGAACCCATCCTCTACATCAAAGAAAAAGATGGTAAGATACTAATTGTTGTGTTATATGTTGATGATGTTATTTTCACAGGTAATGATGATTGCCTTATTGAAAATTTCAAAACAGTCATCAAATAAGAATTTGAAATCACTGACATGGGTTTGCTGAGATACTTCTTAGGAATAGAAGTAGGAAAAAGTGAAAATGGGATTTTTATCTCACAGGCAAAATATGTTAATGAAGTATTGGAAAGATTTAATATCTAAGAATGCAAAGCAGCAATCACTCCCACAGTGATGGAATTAAAAATCAACAAAGAGGACAGTAGCAAGGATTTTGATCCTAGTTTGTACAAGAGCATAGTTGGCAGCCTTATGTATTTAACTGCAACTAGGCCAGATGTAATGCATGCTGTTAGTTTACTTTCCAGATTCATGGAGAGGCCAAAAGAAGCACATTGACAGGCAGCAAAAAGAATTTTGAGGTATGTTAAAGGTACTAAAAGGTTTGTTGTTTTATATACTACTTCAGAATGTTCAGATTTAATTGAATGCACTGATAGTGATGAAGTGTAGATGATCGGAAAAGCACATCCGGTTATGTTTTTCATATGGCTTCAAGAGCTATTTCATGGGCTTCTAAAAAATAGCCGATTGTAGCGTTGTTTATAGCAGAGGCAGAATATGTGGCAGCTACAGCAGCAGCATGTCAAGCAGTTTGGATGAGAAAATTGTTGAGGAGCTTATGCCAAGAGCAAGCAAAAAACACTGTGATTTTTTGTGACAATAGCTCAGCTATTGCATTATCCAAGAATTCAGTGTTTCATAAAAGAATGAAACACATAGACACAAAGTTTCATTACATCAGAGAATTGGTAAGCAATGGAGAAATTGTCTTAAAACATTACAGGACTCAGGAGCATGTTGCAGACATTCTGATCAAACCATTGGACTAGAAAAGTTTTGAATTTTTAAGGAAATGTCTGGGTATGACTGATAACCCAGCTGTTGAAATTAAAAGGGAGTGTTGAAATATAATTCCAACTGCACATTTAATTCAGTTGAAAACCACATGTTTTTCTGTCGCACCGCCTTTTGCCAAAAGTTGTTTTTCCTCGGAAGGCTCCAATCACATCGACCTGACACGTGTCCACAGTGCGGTTTCAAAACCACCATTTATCCGGCCGGTAAAGTTCGGCAGATAGGGACCTCCAAGGGATTACATACAATCGTTCGATTAAATCAATGGTGCGTACAGGCCTACACCAGGAGCAATTTAATACCCTGCGTGACGTGAAGTTTTTTTTGTTTGACTGCCAATTTTTGCCAATAGAACATTAATGAAATTTAATGTGGTTCGTAGAATATAGGGAAAGGCTTTTAATTTTATTGTTTTTTGTTTTGTTCACGGAAGTTGTATTTTGTTTTTACCGCACAAAGTAAAACATAATGTAATGTTTTTTTTAATTAATTGTCCAATTGTGAAATGTAAGAAACACACAGTAGTGTGAAGTAAAAAAAAAAAAGAATTTCTTTTTACAGCAGCTTGAGCACATGGAATACGCAGCAGGTTAAAAGAATTTTTTTTGTTGAATGTAAAATGTGAAGGTGAATGTTTTTACAGCAGTGAATGTACATAAATTTTACATACAATAGTGTAAAATTTCTAAAAGAGTCAGAGTAATTGTTTTTAAAGTTATTGGTGAATCTTTATGAGAGAAAGGAAATAATTTGTAACTGCATTGGTTTGATTAATGAATACAAAGTGTTTATTTTTTGTGTGTGAAACTCTGTTCTCTAGAAACATTTTTTCTTTTGCTTCCCTGTGTTAAGATCATGTAAAAAACAAGCATTTTTCAGTTTAATCTTTTGTTTAAAATTATCAGAAATTTCCAACACAACGTTCGAAGATAAATGTCGTTCATAACATGCTGTGATTAACCAGTGAACAATATTGACGTGAAACGACGCAAAGGGTCACATCAAAGAGATCAGAAAAGGCCTTGCCCAAACAAATACATAAATATCGGCCGGGCATGGTTAAATTTTGAGTTCAAACGCAAAGGATCACATCAAAGAGATCAGAAAAGGCCTTGCCCAAACAAAAACATAAATATCGGCCGGGCATGGTTAAATTTTGAGTTCAAACCATGATAATAATCATTATAGATTTGTAGAATGATTAGTGCCTTAGCACTAAGAACTTTTGGCGTCGATTGCACTACATGTTTCATGGCTTGATCAATAAACAAACCTACATCGGCATTAATGCAGAAGTACCTGAACGCCGAACTTCATGAAACCTTGCTCACAGTGAGTACCATTGCCAATCCCACATGCGAAATAATAATGTTTTGGACGTCTCAATTTGTAACAAAACCCATCCCCAACTCCTTGTGTCGCATTTGCAAGAATCCTTCCACCAACAATTATGCAGGCCTTGTAGTGAAGTTTATTCTTCAGCAGATACACATTATGAGTGAAAGAGTTGACAGTGGGAGGATGATATTTAAACACTGCACAAACACAGCAATGGGTATCAAAAACTGAATAATAATAATAGGCTGACACTGTAGCAATATTTGCATAAATATATCCAGTTTTATGATTTTTTGAATTGCTAATAAAATTTGCTCAACCTGTTATTGTAGATTTATTTTGGGAATATACTGTAATGGAAGAGATTGTTTAATTTAGTTACTGTATACATTACATTCACAAATATTCCTGAAATTTTCCATCCAAATAAAAATATCTTTCTAAATAAATAAAATTTCTCATCCCTTACCAAGACTGTCATTGACGTGAAACAGACCAGCCTCTGAAGCCCACGCGGTGTAATTGAAAGCAAAACGCCATCCTTCGTTTCCTCCCACTAGGATCTCTTTCGCATCTGTGCTTTGAATAGTAAATGCACAACCCCACAGCAATACAAACAGAGGGAGAAAAGCATATGCATTAGCCCTGAAATCTCCCATTGCTAATTGGCCGAAGGGATCAAATTAAAGCACATTGCATCTGGTTCGAGAAAATCATCTTTTTATAGAAGAACTTCAGTGTTTGAAGGGAAAAAGGTGAAAAACCCGAGGGATGATAATGATAATCCTATCACAAAAGCTAATTTCACATCAACGTTACCTGAACGCCACGGGACTGACTCATATACATATATATATATATATATATATATATATGATCAATTTTCTGTTTACCATCTTTCCATTTTAAGTAACGCATTACTTTCTAGCCGGTCAAGAGCATCTTCTCATTTCAATTAATGCATTCTCTATTAGGTTAAGAGTATTTTACCATTTCAATCAATGCATTTTTGTGTTATTTTTTCTCGGTATGATAGGTTTTATATGAATTAAAAAAAGTTTTTTAAGTAGGAAAAGAAATTTTTGGGGAAGTGTTTTGAATCAACAAGTGTGGTTCATTATAGGACCAGATGAAAAGGGAGACCCAGGAGACCCAGATAAAGAGGCAGACCATGTCAAAGGTTTTTTCATCTGGTCTTTATGATAAACCACACGTGTTGGTTCTTAGTGTGTTTTCTATAGAAAAACTTTTCTTAATTCATTATGGATCGCAAATCCCTGAATACAGAAATATTTTATATGTTTTGAAGATTTTAATTCAAATTAGGTGAAGTAATTTATTTTTTCACCTGAAAGTTATGGAAATTTGGGTCATATTTTGAAAAAATCAGCAAGGATTTTTGGAAGTCCAAGTAAAAGCTGTCTAAATTCATAATTTTAGGTGCACTATATGTTTTTGATGGTGCTGAATCTATTTCCACCATCAAAAACACTGCCTCTGCAAGATTTTTTGAAAATTTTTTGCCCATATTGGGGCCACTTTTAGCCGTGGCCACAATTCCTCCAACTCTTTAGAGGACTCCATTTCACAATGCCTTCAACAATTATGTTTTTTTGCATCGAAAATTATAGAAATTCCAGTCATATTTTGAAAAATTTAGGCAAGGTAAGAGCTGTCTAAATTCATAATTTTAGGTGTTCTAGAAATTTTTTATAGTGTTGAATCTATTTCCATCATCAAGAACACAATTCAAACACTGCCTCTACAAGATTTTTTGAAATTGTTTTGCCCAGACTCAAGCCACTTTTAACCATCCAAACAATTATTTTACCTCCATAGACTACTCTTTCGCAATTCTTACTTTGTGATTCCTATCCCGCCAATGTGAGCCCAAAAAAACATAAAACAAAACAAAACTCCAAAACTTATAACCGGTAAATTACGACAATATCATCTCGTCAGATTCATTATTACGCCACTGTGCTCGGACCGAGGCTTGTGAGAATCTCAAGATCTGTCCAGACTTCTCAAATATTTCGTGACCTACAAGGCCACACGCAGGTATGGGTTATAATATTCAGTGAGTGAACTTTATCATGAGTTCCCCATGCAGATGGATATTTTCTACTGTATCGAACAACCTGTGGTGTTGAATATCAGACATTTTTAGCACAAGTTACGCATATATATAATTACACAGTGACGGGCTAATCCTAGTTTCGATGCATTACACCTGTATCGGATTTCAAGGTTGTGAGCACTGATAAATTTATATCTGATTTCGATGTTGCGGACAAATATACAATTTTCTAATAAATGTTCACACTACTCTTCCGCTTGACGGCATCGAAAAAAAATATCTTATTCTTTGTATTATGGGATTGCCATGAATAATTTTAAAGAGCTTATTTTTATACAGGAAATTAAAAATATTCGACAACAACGTTATACTTGCTGCAAGTTTTATAATCAAGCTGTAACAATCACATAAAATTCAGATGACTCCGGCAACCCTTCCCAATGCACTAATTTAAATGGATTGTTTTTTGCTTTGAAAATTATAGAAAATTAGATTAGATTCTGATAAAATTTGACAAGGATTTTTGTCAATTTAAATTATAAATGGATTGTTTTTTGCTTTGAAAATTATAGAAAATTATATTAGATTCTGATAAAATTTGACAAGGATTTTTGTAAATTTAAATTATAGTTGTCAAACTTTAAGATTTTTGGGTGTCTTAAAGGTTTTTGGTGGTACTAAATCATTTCTACTATCAAAAACATAATTTAAACATCTTTTTTTTTATCAAGAGTAGGACCTTTTATTAATCTAGCGGATAGTACATAATTTACATGTGGCCGCATCCACTCTCTGAGAATTCAACAGACAATAGGGCAGGCAAAATCCGAAGCCTGAAGAAGAAACCCTGTGACATCCATCCAAACACAACCATTTGGTCGAACTGACGTTCACCAAATGAGACCTTGAACTCCTTGGAAGACGGGTCCCAGAACTGAGGCCCACAAAAATGCCACAAATGACCTGCCGAGGGTCCACCAAAATGCCAACATCAAACCACACTTAAGAATTTCTTACGGACTCGACGAAAACTTAAGGCCCAGCTCTCTAAACCCTTTCAAGTCGGAAATACCAAACCAACTAACATGAACAAATCTCCACCGTTGATCACCCGACTTGGATCCGACGATCTTCGTAGATATCGAGTAGACAAGTAGTGTGAGGATTAACCACCCGATGAGGTTGGTTTTCTCTCATCTCCTCGCCGCAACATGTCGCACGAAGAGTGGAATTGGGGGCCAACCTCAAAAAACCATAAACCACTTGGACCCCGCCCGATATACCACTTTTGGTTTTTGAATCACTCATCTCGCGGAAAAGCATGCACGCTCTTTTCGCCAAGCGATAACCATTAATCCAATCCGACGGGCAATTCTTGAGCCTTCCTCCATATTCTCTATCCAACACCATCTAAGCTATAAAAAAATGGATGACCAAACCTGTGGTACTTCCCGAGTTAGACCTTTCGTCACCCAACCGAAAGAAAACAGAGCTTTGGATAGAAGCCAAAACCAAATAGGGCAGATGGTTTAGGGTTCTTCATCCTCCCGCCTATCTCCTGAACCCCTTCGATCCATTTTGTTAATCCATATCTCCATATCTATGTTTACCTGACAAAGATAGTCCTCCCACAGTTTTCGTGGAGGTAACAAATCCCAAACATATCGAGAATCTTTGTCCCTATTGGTGACTCCTTCGTTCGTCAAACAATCTGCTAACATGTTAGCTTTCCGTTTCACATGGACAAATCTAACAGTTTTTAGGGTTTGCAAGTGGGAGTAGATACGGTGAAAGACCTGCAAAAGCTTCCAATGCTTCGACACTTTGTCTGGAGAAGTTCCATTGCATATTTTCTTGGTCGTTCTAATGATCAATTCTGAATCTGCTTCAGTAATAACATTATGTGAATTTGGATCCACCACGATTTCCAGGCATTGCTCTAATGCCATGAGCTCCGCCATGTTATTAGTAGCCTTCCCCAAGTGGCCATGGAAGATCTTCTTTATTTGCCCCCGATTATCTCTTATGGGACCCCCAAAGCCAACTAATCCTGGGTTGCTCTTAGAAACTCCATCTATATTAACCTTTAAGAAACCATAAGGAGGAGGTTTCCAAATGTTAACATCTGTATTAATTTGGCTCACTCCCTTTATTATTCCTTGTGGGCTTATGGACTGGAGACCCAAATGAAGTATAATACTTGCCTCTTGGGGTAGAGGAGGATCCTTAGGAAGTGCCTTCAACAAGCTTCTTAGTATATCTTTGAGCTTCCTTAGAATTTGGTCAATTATGTGTAGGGGCTTTCTTGTTTTGTTTTTGAAGATCTGACTATTGCGCTCTTTCCAAAAATTCTAGATAATAAAGCCTAAAACCAGAATCCAGGCTTTATTAATAATATCATTCCCTGAGAAGTTCTTCCTCCAGTTCTTCAAAGAGTTGGATATGTTGAGTCTATCCCTATCAATTTGTCTAAAGATCGAGGCCACCCAGTCCCACACATTGGATGTGAAAGGACAGAGGTTGAGAAGGTGTTCCATCGTCTCCTCATGTGAGTCACAGAGGTAACATTTGGAAGGACCAATGAAGCCTTTCTTTAAGAGATTCTCCCAAGTTAAGATCTTCCTTTGATGCACTAGCCAGATGAATAACTCTATTTTCATCCAGTGGGCGCTCTGCCATAGTTTCTTCCAAACTTGATTAGGATTTAGATAGTTAAATCCCGTAACTTCCTGTTTAGCCTTTTTGAGGTTAAAGCTACCTTCGGTGTTCTTTCCCCATCTTAATTGGTCAGGTGAGGAGGAAACCAGAATCCTTCTATGCTCTAGATCCTGGGTGAGAGCATCTGCCTAGGCCTTCAGAGGACTCTCATCATTGTATCCTAGATCCTTCCAATTCGTCCTTTTTGCATGATTCCTTTCCTGGTCCCAAAAGTCTTTCACCAAAAGTAGACCTTTGTTATTTATGTCACTCTTGAGAGTTGCTAATTAATCCTTATAAAGGTTGGGTTCTTGTTGCCAATTGTCCTCCCAAATTGGGCTAGGCTCCCTACTCAGATTTCCCAGAAACAATGTTGTTGAACAATACTTTTATTTTCCCAGGAAAGGTTCCAAATCTGGGAGCCCCTGATTTGCCTTGTCATTCTAATGTGATCCTTCTCCTACCAATACTTGGCATATTTTTGTTTCCAAAGCTTAGCCTAGGGAGGAGTCGATTCCTTGATCCATTTCCGCCAGAGTTTGGCTCCCGAAACTTTGTTGAGGGTCTCAGGATCATGAAGCCCCAAGCCACCATGGCTTTTGGGCTTGCAAAGCTTGTCCCAGGCTACTAAAGCCCATTTCTTTTCCTCTTCCCCTTTGCCCCACAGAAAGTCCCTTTGTATGCTCCTTATCTACTGTTGAATGCCTTGAGGAGCAGGAAGAGCTGAAAACATGAAAATGGGAATGGTCTGGAAGACCGCCTATGTGAGCACAAGGCGCCCTGCCAAATTAGTGACTTGCATGCCCATTTTTTGACCTAGTCCTGAAGTTTATTTAATATTGGCTCCCATACTTTCTTACTTAGAGGTTGTCAGTAAGAGGTATGCTAAGATATTTGGAAGGTAGCTGTTCCCTTTAAAACCCAAGAATTCTGGTAATGTTTCTCTGAATAGCAATATTAATGTTAAAGAAAAAACTTTGGAGTTGTTGAGGCTTACTGTTGTGCCCACTGCCATAGCAAATTCATTTAAGATATTTTTGATTGCTCTGGCTTCCCTGACTGTGGGTATGCCCTACAACATTATATCATCCACAAATTGTTGATGTGTGTTTTCCACTCCATCCAAGGTGAGTTTGATAGTCTGGATTCATCCTTCAACATTTTCCGTTTTGATCACTCTACTTAGCCCTTCCATCATGAGAACGAAGAGGAACAATGAGAGCGGATCTCCCTATCTGAGTCCTCTGGAGGGTGTGAAGGTTCCTGATGCAGCTCCATTAAGCAATATGGAAAAATTGGTCGTGGTGACTAGTGCCATAACCCATCTTATCCAATGTTGGTCAAAGCCATAGGCTCTTAGAATTGCTCTTATGTAAGACTAACTTAGCTTATCATAGGTTTTAGTTAGGTCCAACTAAATAATCATACCAGCTTGTTTGTTGCTTTGGGAGAGTGTAATACCTCATGAGCTTGGATGATATTGTTGAGGATTTGTGTTCCTTCCACATAGCCTGTTTTCTCCTCTGAGATTAGAGATGGTAGAAGGGGCTTGAGTCTATTGGCTATCACTTTGGAAATAATTTTATACACCACATTACATAAGGCTATGGGTCGAAAACCATTCGGAGTCATAACATTTTCTTGTTTTGGGATCAAAGCTATGAAGGAAGAATTAAGAGCCTTCAGAACATTTTTGGATTTTCTTAAGTCTTCCACAACCTTGAGGATATCCTGTTTGATTGTTTCTCAGCAAGCCTTGAAGAAGTCTATGTTGAATCCATCCGGACCTGGTGCTTTTCCATTTTGCATTTAATTAATCACGTCACTAACCTCTTCTTTTGACACTAGCCTATTAAGATTGTGGTTGTCCTCTCTGGTGACCAGCTGAGGGATATACTGAATGAAATGGTCAATGAACCTAGATCTATCCTCTCTGGCTCCTTTGCAATATTGAGGAAGTTTTGTACAAGGACCAATTCCATATCATTGTGAGAGACAAGCTCAATCCTTTAAGAACCTTTGATCTTTGTGATTCTATTATGTGCCCTGTGAGCCATGGTGGATTTATGAAAGAATTTTGTATTTCTTTCTCCCTCTCTAATCCATTGTATCCTTGATTTCTGCCTCCAGAAAATTTCCTCTTGCGAGCATTGATCTTCCCACTCTTCCTGCAAAGATTCAGTTAAATTTTGACACTTTTCAGTGAAGCCATCTTTGATGTTGATCTGATTGATCTCCTGGAGCTTCTGCTCAGCTTCTCTTTTGGCTCTGAAGATATCACCAAATTCCTTTTTGTTCCAATTTACTTTAAGTCTAGATTTGATATTTTTAAGTTTCTGTTGGAGCATGAACATTTTAGTGCCTTGAATGTTTAAATGCTCTCTCCACCATTTATCAATGTTACTAGTGAATTTAGGGTGAGAGAGCCAGGCATTTTCAAACTTGAAAGGTCTCTTTCTTGGTGTGCCCATAAAGGTGGCTTCCAGCTGTACACGCCAATGGTCCGATCCTCCAAAGGGAAAAATGGAAGCTGTCATGGCAGGTCCTGTGAGAAGGAGGTCCTCTAAAATAATAAATCTATCATGTTTGGAAGCAACTTGAGAAGCCTCTCCCCTCTTGTTGTTCCATGTGAAGGTTCCACTTATTGTTTCAGTGTCCACTAGCCCCATATTCATAATGAAGTTTTGAAAGGCCATGGAGTCTTTGCTTGGCTGTCTAATATCTCCTTTTTTCTCTGAAAGAGATCTTATCATGTTGAAATCTCCTGCAACGATCCAGGGCATATTGGGATGTCTTGCCCTTAGATCCTCCAGGGAGATGAGAAGCTTGAGTTTGTTTGCTTGCTTTTGAGGTCCATAAACATTTGTGATCATGTATATCTCCTTATCACCCATAGGTTGAAATACCATAGAAAGATAGTTCCTGGATGCTTCAACATCCAGGATTCCAAATTTTTGTGGATCCCACAACGTGAGAATCCCCCTCCCCCCACCGAGTTATTTGCCTTAACCTCTGGATACTCATACTTGATTAACCACTTATTATGAATTTCTCTTATCTTATCCATCGAACATTTTGTCTCCTGAATAAAAACTATATCTAGTTTTTCTTCTTTCATTCTGTTACTGAGATTTCTTTGTTTCTTTCTATTTCCTATGCCTCTAATATTCTAGGTTGTGAGCTTCACTAAGAAAGGTTAGTAAAGGAATATCTGGTGAGAGCCTTCACTTACCTGAGTTGATTAGTAGTTTTCCACATTCGTTCCATAACTCATTCTGCCTTTTTCTTCCTCTTTTCCTACCTGAGTTCTTTGGAGATTGTGCCTGTATATTCTCCATCATTTTGACCCCATTGGGCTCTCGGCTTTCATGATTTCTTTTAACTCCAGCTCCCTTCAATTTTGATCTCCATAGAAAGAGTTGTTGTGCTTTGTCATAATCCTCTTTTGGTAGGGAGTCATCTCCTATGTTCTTCCCTAGTTCCAAAAATTTCTCTAGATCTAGATTTCCCTATCTAGAATCTCCAGTAGTTCATGGTCCTCCGTTCTCGCTTCACTCAGAGTCATCTCATGGTCCCTACTGATCTCCATACAGCTTGGTAGATCATCCTTTTGTTGGGTGTTTACTGTAATATCCTCCATGTCAGCTACCTTTTCCTGCTCCTCGGTTATGTTCTCCATGTCGTGGACTGTATCCTTGTTCCCCTCTTCTTCCTCTAGGATCTTGAAACTGTTATGTCTTGTATGTCTGTCTTCATTTATCTTCTTTTGTGGAAATTTACCCCCTTTCCCTTTGCCCCCAACCTTGGTGAAACCCTCTTGATTTCTATCCACAATATTTTTCCCATTACTTTCCATATTGATTGTTGGGCAGTCTCTGAATAGATGCCCATGTTCATGGAATTTGCGCCACCTAAATGGCATGTGCTCATAGTCCACAGTTAGCATCCATTCTTCATCATAAACCTCTAAAATTATTGCTTTTGAAGGGCTCCAGATAAGTCTATTTCCACACATATTTGGGTGAAGGATGTATATTTTCCTTTCAAAGCTGCCTCTGAGATCTTTAGAAAATGCCCCAACTTGTTTCCTATTGTTTCTAGAGAATCTGGTAGCCAATTATCTAGAGGAAGGGAGTATAGTCTGATCCATACTAGTACCGATGTGAATGTTTCACGTTCCGGGACAAAGGTCATTATCCATGGTTGCATGTAGAGTCCTGTCGCAGCATAGAAATATGCCCCCCCTTCAAACACTCTATCTTTGTCCTCTAGACTTGTGAACACCATTGTGAAGAAGCCCTTAGAACCCAGATGCAGGTGTATTTCCCCCTTTGGCTTTGAATGGCTCCTTACCTAGACGTGTAACACCCTCTCCTTCAGTCATAACCCCATGAATTTACCTATGTTCGCATGTTCCTTCACATGGTCCCTATGCGCTTGTATCGTTGGATCACTCAATATGACCCAGGGAATAACGCTCGACTTGGGTTTGCAAACCCTAGTAGGCTTTATGGAAGTAGGTTTTTCACTGTTGCCTCCATTCTCCTTTTCCTTACTTGTTTCTTGTTGATCCCCTTCCTAATCCTGAAGTCTGTTTCTTCCTAATATTCCCTTGCTTCTTGCCTCTGATACCTTCTCCAAAGGTTTTTTGAAATGCTTCTTTTCCGCGTCCTTACTTCCCTCTATAATTACCTGACTGTAGGAGGGAGCAACACTCCCCCCTGTGCATCCCGTCATGGTACCTTAAGTCAAAACCTTATTGCCAAATCCAACCCTAGCTCAAGTTGAAGTCCTTCCCACTAAAAACATAATTTAAACATTGCTACTGCGAGATATTTTGAATTTGTTTTGCCAGATTCCAGTCACTATTGGCTTTTCCAATTCCTCCACCTCTGTATCCTTCTTCCTTTCCAATTACATCAAATCCAATGCTATTGAATCGTGCCATATTTCTAATGCCATTAGAACTTACAAGCTAATTATTCTCAATTCTGTAATCTAACTCTTTTATGTTTTGTTTTCTTTTTTATCAAAATAGTGTACTTAAGTATAATCTAAATGTTTTGGAATTTTGAAAGAATTGAATTCATTTATAAATTTAAAAATAAATTTTAAACAATTATAGTCTCACTCAAAATTGTATCTAGAATTCTGAGGAATACAATAAATGAAATAAAATATAAAAACAAATAGATATATATTATTTAAAAGATATTAAAATAAAGAATCAATTGGAATTTATTATATTTTTTTAAAGAGTAACTTGTTCTTACATAGGTATGCAAAATTTCCAAATACATTTATGTCCTTATTACTGATAATAAAGGAGTGAAATATTAATATAGTTGATTGAATAATAAGAGTTTAAATGATTGGAAAATAAAATTCACGCTCTTTATTTTAAGATTTAATTTTTACTAAGATATTTGAACATTGTAATAAGATTAAAAAAATAAATATTTTCAATTGCTAAACGTTTCTAAATATGTTTTAGACCTATGAACTTTTACCAAATTAAAAATTATTAGTATATCTCTTTTCAGTTACTGCATACTCTGTTAGGAATGTTATCTTTATAAAAAAAAATGAAAAATTAAATTTCCTATTAATAAGAAAAAAATAATATATATATAATATATTATATATTTTTTTTTTTTAAGCTCCCAGAGACATTTTATGCATCTCATATCAACTTTCATATATAGTATCATTTTTTTCATTACGAACTCCCAAAAACATTTTATACCTCTCATATCCAAATCAATGTACATATAAATTAATGACTAAATCTATACATATAAATTGATACCCAAATCTATATATACCATCATGAGAACCAACCTAGGTTTATCTTATTATAGTTGATAATTTTTTTGTTCGTCCATGTTACAGGTATAGGGTATAAGCTTCTCCTTCAACGTTTTGAAATCTGTCTCATACATCACGCGTGAGCTTTAAACCATGATTTAGGTCTGTAGAATGACTTTTGAGCCTATAAGAGGAATATGGTCGTGAAAGACACAGATGAGTTTCCTTAAGTAAGCCAGAGTGGTCGTGAAAGAGAGGGATGGGTTTCTTAGAGTAAGCCATGGTTTGTGGCCAAGAATCATGGATTTAGGTTTTGAGTTATTTTTAAGCAAACACATTATGGAGAGGGTTTTGGACCTTGATACAAATTTTGCAAACGTAATATTTCCCCAAATAACATGGCTTTGATTTCAAGGAACATATACAACATGAATGGATTTCTCTTTCGAGACATGGTTTAAAATTTAAATATCTAAACCATATACTCTTTTATTTATTTATGATATTTTGGCTCATAATACATGTATAAAGTTTTTCGCCATGATATAGGTTTTATAGAAAGAATATTTTTCCCTTCTAGAAGATTATGAATTTAATTTCAGATTGAGTAAAAAAGGACTTCTCTCTTGGCTTAATATATAGTTTAAGATGAAAACCATGGATTTTCCCTTAAAAAATGTTTCTAGTGATCCTTAGAGGTGACACATGGTGCCATTAAAGATGAACAACCCATATAAAAGGAATATTTCTCGATGAGAGGAATATTTTGCCCAATTTCAAGGACGAGGCATAATAAGAATGGATATGAAAGCTTGAGCGGTGGTTTAGGGATGAGAAATAAGGATTTAGCTACTAGGTAATGGTTTTGGGGTTCATATGCCACACACATAGTTTATTAATATGATATAAATGCTACGAAAGGAATCTATCATCATAGGAATAATATTCAACCAATATTAATTATTCAATATAAGAGTAATGTGCCTATTGACCTAAGCTATTTTTTAGTTTCAAAATCAAGGATGTGTCACATAATATTGCTTATTAGGCTAAAACTATACATGTAACCTTGGACCATGATATAGGTAATATAGAGGAGATATTTAATATTTTATTAGAGTAATGTGGGTTTAATTTGAAGGATTAGGAGTGATAATTCTTGTGTATGTGTTATATTCTTTGCATGATTAGCTCCAAACACAATTTGTATGCACTGGGTGTGGGGTGGGAGGTGACAATCTAACTTTTTCTTGGGAGGTCACAAGGGGGGCAGTAGCCCCCCTTGCTTGGGAGATCAGGGGAATAACTGTTGACTTGTTTTGGGGGGTAGTCTTTTGTTCCTTTTTTTTGTTTTTGACACACATTTTTTTACCCATAATTTTCTAATTCTAGTGAAAGAATTAAAGTGTTAATCTAGATTGAGTCAATGGTTGGGGGTTTGATGCCAAAAAATCTTATACTATGTTGTAGCTGATGAATATAGTGATGATAAAATATAGAGGTGTGGCTCTAAACATTTTGTTGGTTCCTCGATTAAGGGTTTCTAGCATACATCTCTATGTATTATGTCTGATTATTGTTGTTTACTTTTCTAGTTATAAATAATTTGTGTCTATTGCTTACTATAAAGTTTTAAAACTTACAACAGGATGAGTTAATGGCCCAACACATGGTTTATGGTCAGATTATTGGTAAGGACATTAATCCATGAGTTTTAGGATCATAGGTGATGCATAGATCCTTAGATTAGTACATAGGAATTATAAAAGGATCCCTTGCCATAAGAGAATATTATAAGAACCACTTTAATGATAGGGTCAAATATGATTTGGTTTCTTAGCTCAAGTTATGGTTTAAAGGAAAAATGATTCATTGCCATAAGAGAATATTATAAGACCAAGTTTCAGGATAAGGTGAGAAATGATTGGATTTCTTTGCTCGAGCTATGGTTCAAGGGAAGAAGCAATTGATTGATATTCTAAGAAGTGTTTATAGAAATAAATTCCATGCTTGCTTGACTATAATGCACAACTTGTAGAAGGAATCATTTATGCAAAATAAGAATGAGGGGTAATATTTTAAGAATTGGTCACAACAAGGATAGCCTTGTCTCCCCAATAATGATTTAGGGTAAATATTCATGGACGTGGGTAGTCAATAATGTTGGATCATAGATCATGAATAAGACCTTGTCCACGATATAGGGCCTATATAAAGAATGTTTATCCTAAAAGATGAATATGGGAAAAATTTCAAGGATTAAGCACATAAAGGATGGTTGTCATGGTCCAAGCCATAGTTTATGGATGAAAATAAGAAATTTGTTCCTTGATACATTATTTTTGGACTCATAGGCTATGCATATGACTCCAAGTTATGTCACAGGCTTGAGAAAGGAAATTATTTCTCTGCAAGAGTAATGTTGACCTAGTTTCAAGGAATGGATGCAAAAGTGCATTGTGTCATGGTATAGGTCGCTATATATGGCCTTTGATTATATATATATATATATATATATCTTTGACCCAAAAACATGGTATATTCCATCAGATGAATCAATGTTGCACCCAATCCTTTAAATTGGTCTCATATTTCTATCGTATGGACAATATCCCTTCTATATGTTTTATATCATGATCCATAATTCCATGCATGGCCTATGCCCCCCCAAACCATGGCTTATTATATAGTTATATGGTTTTTATACTTAAATCAATTATTGGACCACATGAACCATCCATAACTTTCTCAACCCTTGAAATATAGTCCATATTACTTAAATGAATGAATGATTACTTATATAGAGGATACATTGTAATCTAGGGTCTTAGCATGGGCTATAACCCAAATCCTAACCAACTTTGACTAGCTTTTCCCAATATAAATTGAGAGACTAAGTTTGGGAAGGGATAGCTTATCTTACCTTTGGAAGAGACCAAGAAGAATATTTAGTCACAAAACTTTTGTTCTAGAGAAACCCCAATTTCTCTTCAAGTTTTGATCCAGGTGGATATTGGTGGCCACCTGCCTATTCCACTTGGGCACCCACCATTGTTTCTTTCAGTTTCCTTAATTGTAGCACAATTTACTATGTTTGAAAAAAAAAAAAATATTAGAACTTGAACTTCCAGAGCCGTTTTGAGGCTCTAAACGATGTTTTGTGGAAAATGAGCAAATAGATATAATGTGATAGGGGTTTGAAATTGAAAGTTGCAGTCCTTGGATATTTATTTCTAATGAGGTATCATATGTGTAAAACAAATATCATATGCCAAATTTACACCCTCGAGAATTTGATGTACCAATTTACCCCAACGAGGCCGACAAATTTTTGGGGCTTCATCTCCTAGGGTTAGGTTTTTGGATGTTTAGGGTTTTTTATTGTTTCTCAATAATAAATAAAGACTTCGAGCTTCAATGTAACACAGTTCAGAAGGAATTTAGTCACCACATCTCTTCTCAGAGATAAGTTACCATCACCTAAGCTAATTTATTTCCATTCTGAATGTAAACAATTTTTAGTACTTTGTTATTAATGAATTGAAGTTTTGTTTTCACTGTATCTCTATGTTTCTATTTATATATGTATCTCATTTCATTCCTTCATAAAATATGTATTAGTGGTATCGGAGTGGTATGTTCTTTCTCTGTTTTTCTGTGCATGTCCCAATGAGTTTGGGGTATAAGGAGTTGGGACTTGAATTGGTTGAGCCCTTACAAGACCGTCCCTACTGACACCAATGACCTCCCATGGTGGAAGAAAATAAATATGACGAGGGAGCAAGAGATACTATCAAACTATTACTCAAAGAATACATTGAGTGATAAAGGAACGAGATGATAGACAACTTTTCACATATCCTTCGTCGGATGCACACTGACGACACATCTTCATCCAGAAGTCACTTTGGAGGTGCCATCCCCTTCAAGGTACAAGTTAAACTCGATATCTGTTATGAAATTAGCTCACAAAAATATAGAAAAGATAGATCAACACCTTAGAATTCAGCCTCTTTGAGGGGGCAACCTAGTTTACATTACACAAATGATTAATTCTTGGATGATACAAATGACAAAACGTCCTTTCTATATATAGGAGTCTAAGTGATCACAATATAAACAAGCCGACCTAACAATAATAATATAAAGGCACAAAAATAACAATAGTGGGATTCTATGGGGCACAATAATAACAATAAGGGATACAATGACAATAGTAATGGGCGAATCACTAATATTATAGGGACCTAACATGCCCCTCTCCTTAAAAAAAGTGTTATTCTCAATGCTTGAGTATTTCTGGATGCTTCTATATAAAATTATCATCCTCCCATGTGGAATCTTCAACGGGTAAGTTCTTCCACTTGATGAGATACTTTGAAATTGATTGATTTCGTAGCTATCGAGTTCTTGTTTCTTTGATTGCTTCAGGTTCCAATATGATTTTTCCTTCCTCATCAAGTTCTGGAAATATTGTTTGAACTGGAATCTTGTCACCTATAACCTTCTTTAAGCATGAAACATGGAAAATTGGGTGCACTTTAGAAGTTGCAGGAAGCTCCAATTTGTATGCCATAGTATCTCTCTTTTGCAACACCTTGTACGAACCATAATACTTTGGTGATAATTTATTATCGTTCTTAGCTTGTGTCAGGCCAGGAGGTAACTCCTCAAAACAAATCATGATATTCATTCAAGTTGGTCATTATTATATACATGAGGGAGAGACTGTTCATTTCATCTCTCGGTAACTGTTCATCTTTTATATTATTTATTTACATCAATTACAGTTGTTCACCCAATCCTGATGATTAGGTTTCAACATTCCCCCCCTTAATCTAAAGGGATGTTGGTGAGTCCAAGCATCGTTCTGAATCTTTCAAGCTTTTCTCTTCCAAGCGCTTTGGTGAAGATGTCTGAAATTTTCTCATTAGTGAAACAATGGCGGAGATGGATTGTTTTGGCCTCAACATGATGTCAAACAAGATGATATTTAGTATTGATGTGCTTCGTTCAATCATGGAACTTTGGGTTCTTGGCCAACTTTATTGCCAAGGTATTTTTAATCATGAATGGAGTCGATTGTACTTGTTTTAACTGCAAATCTTCAATAATTTTCCTAAGCCACACAATTTCTTTTTTTGCCTCTACTGCTACCACATATTCTGCCTCTATTGTGGAATATGCTGGAACTGATTGTTTGCATGATCTCCAGGAGACAGCTACTGATCCAAGACTCATAGCATAACCTGAAGTACATACCCCAATTTCTTTGTCTGCATCAAAGTCTGAATTAGAGTATCTAATCAAGTTGAAGTTGCCTACCTGTGTATACTTGATTCCAAAGTCTTGAGTTCCCTTCAAGTAATTTAGAACTCTTTTTGCAGTAGACCAATGTTCCTCACAAGGCTTTTGCATAAACCTGGAGAGGATTCCAACAGAAGACGAAATGTTTGGTTTGGTAGTAGTTAGGTAGTTGAGACTTCCTACAAGCTGTCTATACTATGTTGCATCCTCAAATTCTTTCCCTTCAATGGATGTGAGCTTTAAGTTTTGTGCCATTGGAGTGGTCAGAGGATTTTATTCAGTCATACCAAACCTATTCAACAAATCTCCAATGTACTTCTTTTGAGAAAGGAAAATGGACTTCAGATGTTGAGTTACTTCAATACCAAGATAGTAATGAACATAGCCCAAATCATTCATTTCAGAACCTTTCCTCAATTCCTTCTTTATGGATGAAATGTAGCTTTCATTGTTCCTTGTCATCAAAAGATCATCTACATATACCATAAGATATACAATTGTTTTTCCAACCTTCTTGACAAACAAAGTTGCATCATCAAGATCATAATGTTTGAAATTGAGTTTCAGAAGATGCTCAGTTAGTTTTTCATACCAGGATCGTGGTGCTTGTTTGAGGTCATACAAGGATTTCACAAGTTCGCATACTTTATTTTCATGTCCTTTCACAACAAATCCTTCAGGCTGGGACATAACAACATTTTCTTTTAGATCTCCATTCAAGAAAGAAATTTTTACATCCATTTAATGGACTTTCCAACCGTTCTGAGCTGCTAGGGCACAGAGTATCTAGATGGTATCCCATTTTATTGTGGGGGCAAAAGTCTCCTCATAATCGACCCCTTCCTTCTATGCAAAATTTTTTTCCATAAGCTTGGCTTTGTGCTTGTCAAGTGAGCCATCAACTTTATACTTGTTCTTGTAGACCCACTTGTAGCCAATTGGTTTCAAATGGAGGATCAACCAGCTTCCAAGTGCCGTTCTTTATGAGGGCATCATACTCCTTTTTGCATTGCTTCTTTCCATTCATCATGAGAAGTAGCTTCTTTAAAGGAAGTTGGTTCAAAATCTGTAGACAAGTTCAATTCACAATCATAAGAAACATCCATATCAACAGGTGAATTAGAGTCATCTACATCACCTCCATTTTGCTTGTTTGACTTTCTAGTTCCTGTCTTTCCAACTTCATCAGGATGAACACTTTCAAGTGTCTTTGTCAGTGACTTTGAGGGACCTTTCTCAGATGATCCAAGCTGCTCCATTGATTGAGTTGGGACTGAATCAAGATTGAGTCTCCCAATTCTATCAATCACATCACTTAAAGCATCATCTGTTGTTGGAGTTTCATGCGGGGGAGAGTGTTCTTCATAAGAAGATTCCACATGTTGATCTAGTATAGGAATCCCCCCTTCAAGATGTGGAATCTGATTATCAAATTCTTGAAATGATTTTGCTTTTGCGAATCTATCCAAGCGATCAATTTGCCGCTCAACAATATTGTCAGTTTTGGATGATTCAAGAAAAATTACATCTCTAGATACAACAAACTTTTTATTTACTTCATCATAGAGATGGTATGCTTCGGAGGTGTTTAAATACCCCAGAAAGATACAATTACGACTTCTAGCACCAAGTTTGTTTCTATGTACCTTTGGTATCAAGGCATAATAGGTGGAACCAAAGACCCTGAGATGCTTTACCGAAGGAACATGTCCATACCACATTTCATATGGAGTCTTGTTTCTTATAGCATTAGATGGACATCTATTCTTTATATATGTAGCACGTAGAACAACATCAGCCCAAAACGTTATCTTTACATTTTTGAAGAAGAGCATGGATCGTACCATATTTAAGATTGTCCTATTCATTCTTTCAGCTACACCATTCTGTTGGGGATTATAAGGCGCAGTTGTTTGATGTTTGATCCCATGTTGACGAAGATAGTTTTCAAATTCATTTGATGTGTATTCTTTCCATTATCAGTGCGAATAGACCCAATATGAGATTGTGAATCATTTTCAATCCATTTATGAAAATTCTTGAATGTTTGAAAAGCATCAGATTTGTTCTTCAATAAATAAACCCAACACATTCTGGTGTAGTCATCAATAAATGTCATGATATATTTATTTCCATTTGCAGAAGGAACAGGCATTGGAACACACAAGTCTGAATGAATGAGTTCACGTTTTCTATGTGCTCTTGAATGTGAATCATGAAAAGACTATTTGCTATGATTTCCTAGAATGCAAGCATCACATTGCTTAAGTTTCCTAGGAATTGTAGACAAACCAGCAACACCATTTTTCTCCAACAAGCGGAGGTTGTCATAGTTCAAATGTCCAAATCTAACATGCCATAATAAACTTGATGGAAGTGTACCTTCTTCATGATGAGAATTGTATGAGAAACGTTGCGCACGAGCAGAGGTTCCTTGCACCTTGAGAAGCCTTTCTTATTCTATTCCCCTCATGACAAGTGAGTGGTCAGATGTTTTTCTTACCTCAAGCTTGCCATCAAACATATGAATGGAGTGACCTTGCTGGCGGATGTGGACCAAGGACAGCAAGTTTCTCTTGAGCTATGGGAGATATAGAACATGATGCAGAAGAAAGTCTAGAAGACCAGGCAGTTTAAGCTTGATTGTTCCAAGCCCTGATGGCTTGATTTTTTATTGGTCTACAAAGTATACTGCTCCATCGACATTGTTAGTGAAATCTTCAAAAAAAAAAATTCTATGAGTCATGTGGCAGGTTGCTCCTGAATCAAGCAACCAATCATTTTTCCAAGAAGCAAGTGAAGCATTAAATAAATCTTCATTTACTCCAATGTTACATTGTCCCACAACATAGTGAGCGGATTCAGGTGCTTTACCTTTGTCTGTATCATCAGTTTTACCTTTCTGTTGGTTTCTTTTCTGCTCAATTTTGCCCCATGGTAGCTTGCATGTAGAGGCATCATGTGATCCATTTCTTTTGCAGCGAATACAGTGTAAATCTGCCTTTTCTCCTTGAGAATGTCTGCCCCCCCTGCCTCTGAAGTATCTTCCTCTTCCTCTTCGTCCACCTCTTCCTCTTGTAAAATCTTGAGCAGGATATCTTTTCTTTATGAGCAAGGCATACAGTCTCTTCAGAAGATTCAGGGGTTGTCTTCTTTCCAAAGGCTTTTTCTCTTTCAGCAAACTTTTCACAAGAGAGTCAAAGGTTATATCTTTGAGATTTCTATTTGCTTGCAAAGACTCAAGATAATTGGAGTAAGTAGGATAAAGTGCCTTGAGAAAAGCAATAAGAGGGATATCCAGTTCAACCTTAGTGGATTTGATATCATGCATTATAGACTTTACTTCAGATGCAAGAGCAAGAGGATCATTATTTTGCAGTTCAAGAGTGAAGAGTTTAATCATGAGTTGAACAGCTTCAAGTGCAGAATGTGAGTCATAGAGTTCTTTCAGCTTTTGTAAGGCTTCAAAGGCAGTTGAATATGACGAAATATGGCGACTCATCTCTTCATTTACAGATGTTGCGATTAATGCATAGGCTTTGCTGTTCTTGTTTTCCCAAATGACTAGCTCTTTGTCTGAGGTAGGTTGTACTGGGTCATTGTCTCCTTCTCCGACACACACTCCTTTCCACAACTCATTGAAGTTGAGGGTGTGTTTTATCATCCGGGACCATTCAGGATAGTTCTCCTTGCCAGTGAGAACTATTCCTACAATGGATATGATTGAATGCATTCTGTAAAAAAAACTTTTGCTGATAGAAAAGAATACTTCTGCCAATATATAGTAAAAATGTACTCAAAAATTTCTGTGGGAAACGATTTTGGTTGTTTAATTCATATCACAGTCAATAATCAATCATTCACCGCGAGCTCTACAAAGTTGGAGCAGCAACGGCATCAACCGCGAGCTCTACAAAGTTGGAGCAGCAACGACATCACAATTTCAAGCTTTGATGGCAAACATCTCATGTAATCTGAGAATGTTTTAAACAAAACATTAAACATCTATATTCTAGAGTTGTTGCTTACAATTTGCGGCAACATAATAGTAGAACTAATGAAATCCGCAAAGCTCACTAAAAAGACTAAAAAATCACCATAAATCCTTTTCGAAGTGCCTAACCTTGGAAAAACGATAATCACATGTAAATATAATATTGTAATATGCCACCCAATTTATTCCTTTCGCACCCAACTTTGATTAAAGAATTATACCGAAAGGATAAAATATCTATTTTTTTTTATATGCAGCTTGCCTATCACGCAAACAATTGAACCACAAGAACTGTTCGTGCCTAGACTGCTCGTGCAAAACTATTAGAATAAATACATTTGAAACGCCACAAGAACTTTAATCAGTGGCACATCTCCACGCAGAAAAGGTCAGCACATCTCCACGCATCTCAGGTATTATCACCACGATAGCCACACATATCAGATTCATTAACAAAACATGAGCAGGCATATCATGTTGTCTCAAATATTCACACACAGTGTTGATATCTCTCACGCGCAGTGTTAATATCTCTCAGGCGTATTAACAACAACAATGTTTTCATTGAAAAAGAAACTATATGCGTATAACAACGTTCAAATATATGAAACTTCCATCGTTCAAACATATGAAACTGATACTAGGTCAGATACCATGTCCAGCGTTCAAACAGAATTCAATTATTACAATAGCGTTCAATGACCAGCGTTCAATTATTACCATGTCAGATATCATGACCAGCGTTCAAACAGCGTTCAATTTCGCCTTAATACCATGTCTAGCACAGGTGCGAGGACAACGCAAACGTTCCCATGTCAGATGAATGTCAGACAGAGAGTGCAGGTACAGAGAGCGTAGGGATGGCAGACAGAAGCAGGTAATCAGTTACTGAATTATATGGGGAGCAGTGGAGCAGGCCAGGAGTTACAAGGACATAAAGGCTAAAAAAAGGAGTTGGCTCTGATACCATGTCAGGCCAGGCAGTAACTCCACAAAACAAAAACTGATTCGTGTTATTCCATTAGGTAGGTCTTTGTTATATACAATAGGGAGTGATTGTTCAGTTCATCTCTCGATCGCTGTTCACATTCCTAATTTAATTATTTACATAAATTCACCCAATCATGAAGATTAGGTGTCAACATTAAGGTTAGATTTGCAGCATTTTTTGAGCATCGGAGGTGGAGTTTCTTGCAGTCCCTTTCCAATCAGCAATGTAGTTTTCTGGGCAGCGCAGAGCATTAGAGGAGCAATCATTTCCAGCATTTGAAATCATTGTATTATCACCTGGATTCTGTCATGCTTGCCATTGAGGCAAGCCTAGGTTCATTCTGCCATACTATTGTAATTGCTCCTTTGATTAATAAAATGGCTCAGTTGGTTCTTATTTCTAGAGTATTTATGAGCATTTACTGATTGTTTAAAATTTATGTGTTGTAAATCATTTTTTCTTTGCATATCACTGTTTATTTAAGTTTGGAACATTACATTGGTATCAGAGCATGATCCTGGCCCAACTGTGGGAAACTACTCAGAAGATCATGGAAGCTTTGGGTATGAGTGCAAAGTGATGGGGGAAACCGGAGACAAACCCATGGCTCAAGGGAAACCCAGTACGCAAAAAATCTAGGGTAGAATTCATTGGCACGATGAGAGGTTGGCCAAGTTGAGGAGGGTGACAGACCAAACCCATCCTCACCCTTACAATAGACACGTGAGGGGTGTGTAGGCCGTGGGGGTGCAACCATCTAGATCAACTAGATCAGGGCACCAGGTCTCCTGAAAGGGCGCAGGCAAGACAGGGACAATTAGAGGGTGAGACCAGGGGGCACTTTTGCTGGTGGAAACCTTGCTTTAGATATCAAGAGTTAGAGGAGGAGGTTGAGCATGATGTTGAGACCCCACGGGATGGTGAGGAGCACATCGATATACCCTGTGGCACATGTGTCACCTTGATTAGAGACCTCTTTGATAGCCCCAGTTGACACCTTGATGGAGAAGATAGAGCGTACACACATAGAGCCATCTGTTGAGGAGTCACCCATGGACTTGATGCCAATAGTTGTTGAGGTATCTAGAGTTGTGACTGAGTTTATAGGCGATAGATGCCCACGACAGTTCCACCAATTTGAGGCTGACCTTCTAGCACTAAAAAGGAAGGTCACATCAGTGCATGACGTTATTCTACAGTAGAACGAGGAGCTAGAGGGCATGAGAGAGGTTTGTGCCAAGTCCAGCCAAATTGACTCACGTTGGGGAGCAGTTGGATTCCCTACTAGTGCAGTTAGATTGCACGTTGGAGCGTGAGAGCAGCCTTCTTCGGGCATACATAGACGGGGTTGGCAGCACTATTAGGTTACCTTGGCCTATTGGGTAGAGGGAGACAAAGCTATCTAGTCAGATTGTATATATTGACCAGGATAGCGAGATGAGATGACCTGAGTTGCACGGGGTACAACACCCGCACGATGGGGTTGTTCTATGTGCTGGAGTTTGTGCATTCGATCCCTCTCTTGGGGTTGGGTGGCGAGAGATTCTGAGTTAGTACCCGGTGGAGTGGACTACGGAGATGGTAGTGGACCCAGGTGGAGCTCAATAGGAGTTTCCAGGCACTGGGGATGCTGGAATCCCCAACTAACATTAGGATCTGGGAGGGACCACCTATCATTTCCCAGGTATACCAAATGAATATGACCTAGAGGGTATAAGTGACCTAGAAATCGAGCGTGCACCTCCGCTAGGAGAGCTTCGGTCAACACCAGTGGCCAACCAATTTTTGGGCAAACTCCTTCGGGTGCCTTGGTATGACAATTGTACACGGGGTCTCAAGATGATCAACATACTCTGGCAGCAGTTTGTCAGAGGAGGTGGCATTGGCAGGCCACTAGATAGTGCCTTGTATGGAGCTCGAGATTCTTCACATTTGCGTGAGACACAAAGGAGCAAAGCAGTGGTGGCATCGCTGCTAACACCTGGAGTGGTTCACTTCTTGGATCCCTTAGTGCTAAAATTGACAACTAGGGCCAAACTCCATATGGGTCATCTTATTTATGGCAGCTGATATTTTTCTTGGACTCCTCTCATCGAGAGGTATAGGATTGATCTAAAGATCATCCACTTCCGATAAGTATTCATGGAGATACGAATTTATTTGTGTTATGGGACAATTCGTCAAGGTCGGCCAGCAACCCAACTGCCCCCACTTGTGCTCAGCATTTTAGTATAAATACAAGTGCCTTGCAAGTCATTTGTACACACAACTCTCTTGATATTTCTTCTTCTCCACTTGTTTTGGGTTTTAGTGGAAAGAAGAATCTCTAAGGGATAAATGCAGTCCTAGAGGATGATGCCCTAGCTCATGAAAGCCATACGCTGTCCAGAGAAAGGTCTAAAATGCAGTCATGAAGAGGCCTAATATTTCCCTATCCGCAGTCCTAAAGAGGGTGCTCTAGCCACAGTCCAAGAAAGGAGATATGGCCGCAATAAAGAGGCTCCTATTCACAGCTCTAACCTGCTCCTATACGCTACCCTAACCTGCTCCTATACGCTGCCCTAGCCTGCTCCTATACGATACCCTAACCTGCCCTAATATGTTGTCTAAAGGATGCCCTAACCACAGTCAACAGAGGCTACTTCGCTGCAGCAAAGAAGGGAGATCTATCCACTGTTTAGGGGATCATGTATACGCAACAAGGTAGGACCTAAATGCAATCATGCCCTAATGTTTTGGAAGGGTTTAGGACAACCCTTAGACATAGAAAAAAGGAGACTTAGCCGCAGTTTATACATAGCTAAACACAGCCAAAAAGATGATGGCAGAATGCCCTAGCCACAGTAAGAAGAGACGACAAGGTAAGGTCACTTCAGGATAGTGTGGAGAGCTTAGATCAAAGGCCGAGTTGTTGTGGAGCGTGGATTAGTTTGAGGGTTGTTTGCGGGTGCAAACAAGCCCATAATAAGGTTGTCTCAAAGATCTAGGAGCTGTGTGTAGGGTTGTTGAGGCCAAGTATCCTTAGAGCCTAATCAAGGTTGTTTGGATTGCAATCAAGGTAAAGGAAATCTTTTTTTGGGTGAGGTGTAGATGACAGCTGAGCTGTGAGAGGTAGCGTATGGTATATTGAGGGTTGTTCATGCCCAGAACAACATCAAGTCAGATGAGCATCTCACCTATTATAGGCCATAGCCAAGGAGGGTTGTTTGGGTAACTATTTAGGGGATGCCAATAGGCCCTAACCAGTGAGTCACAACAACTACATTGCAGACCTGAAAGTGCAATAAGGTAAGATGCAATGACTGTTATAGGCAGCATGGATGCAGTGCAGTGCACTGTGCAACACATTGGTATAGCTTGGTGATGATGAGCATGATGTGAAATATGCAACAGCAAAAGGTATTGAAGCAACCTGTTGAAGTGATGATACATTGTAGTATACATTGAGCATAGTGATGGGTACAGTCATGATTAGTGAAGCATGATGAGATGCAGCATAGTGATGATGGGTGTAGCATGATGCAGCACAGTGAGGTGTAGCATGATGATGAGGTGCAACACAATGATAGGTGCAGGATCGTGATGGAGTCACCTTGGAGAATCAATTGAAGCAACATGTCTTCAATTGAGTTCAACTACCTCATGTATCATCTTCTTAGAGATGATCTCTACTCTTATTTAGATAAGTCAAAGTGTTGACTTTTGTTGTATATGTACTATCTCTCTCTCTCTTTGTTGAACTATTGAAGAACATATAATAAGAATTGATCAAGGGTTTCCCCACATTGGGGTTTGTCCCTGGCTAGCGCCACCTCTTGTGTCCTCTTATCTTGGCTTGTCTTCTGTGATTTATGTTTATGTTCTATCTACAATTTACTATTACGCTGATGTGATTGCTAATCTGGAAAAGATATTGAGCTAATTGGAAAAATTGAAATAAATTGCTCTAAGCATAGAACATACCTAAAATTAACATGGTATCGGAGCCGAGGTGAAGACAAAGCCCAAGCAAGAGTGAAAGAGCAATCACCGATGTTAGAGTCCCACTCTAACCCCCTTATTTATGTAGTAGGATCGATTCATAGTAAAGAGTCAATAAAGCCCATATTAATAATTGTAAGTGGTTAACCCGCATTTAATGACGGGACCACAGTTAGTTGCAAATGGGCCATGGTATTAGATAGATGGTATTAATAAGAACCATGGTATTGATCCATGGTATTGCATGTATGAGTCATATATAAAGGATAGAGACTCCCTGCAAGGAGCATCATGTCTTATTTTGTCATCGAGCTCTGCTCTATTGGAGGTTGCCCCCTCGAAGAGGCAAGTGAACATTGCTTTCTGAATAATAAAATATTTGTTGTTGTTTCTCACTATTCTGTGTTCTAGGTATATTTCTTCGCATATTCAGTATTTTTGTATCGTCTTGCAGGTTAAGAGCATAACAAGTGGTATCAGAGCTCTTTCCAGGGCAGGTGGGATCTCCATTTCTTAGCAATTTTTTTTTTTTGGCTAGAGACATGTTCCAGCGTCTTTAAACCACGAGATCTGTCGTTGAGCGCATAAACCTGCAAATTTGGGGAGGCATGCACGTAGGAAATACAAGAGGTGGTCATGCTTGTTGGACTCCCTTGTAACCCCTGTGGGTACCCCTTCGAGTAGTAGCGCATTAGACAGAACCGCGCACGGACTGTCTTCCAAGT
>APFE030672756.1:13120-29310 GCA_000404065.3 Pinus taeda | reverse complement strand
TTTATTAACTAGCACTTTTATATGAATTAAATGGTTGATAAATGAGAATAACCATAAAATAACTTATGTGGCATTTGTAATGCTTATAATTTGTAAGGCCTAAATAGGAGTGGAGGTAGGATACAAAAAATGCTTTGGAAATTTTTAATTTCATACATTAGACCATCCATAATCTTTTCTTTTAGAATTTTTTTTTTTTTTTTAAGAAAAAATTCTCAAAACAGATCACTCCTGTCGGTCTAATAAATTATATTAACAATATTAATAATTGGATTAACAAAAAATTATAATCAATGATAATCACGACTCTATTTATTAAAATTAAGACTATAATTAATATTATTTATTAACCTTATTAGTAACTTTAACCTTAATATTGATATATTTAAACTAATATTTTAATATAAAACACATAAAAACTGAGTTGTTTTTAAAAATCTTGTAAGAATATTGATCTTTCTGTTTATTAAAAGTATTGATTAATACTCATAAGAAAGGTTCTCCATGGTCAGCACAATGAATTTTTTTTTTAACTTAAAAAATAATATTTTTTATTTATTTTGACTAACATAAAAAAAATATCGTTTTAAAATTTTAGTGGTGTTATATATAGAGATAAATAGGATTTTCATAAACAATTATTGATTAATTGAGAGGAGTTTTGATGAGTGTAGTTTAACTAATAGATAAAATGTCTATTTTTTAGGACATTTTTGCTAGTATAGAATTTTAAAAACTTGAGTTTGTATTGTTTAATTTGTAGAACTTGAGTGACACGTGTTGAATATGTTTATCATTCAAAAATGTATTTTAAACAACAAAAAATCACAATCTTGCTTGAAATTGTATAGTTGGATTCCGGTGAAAAATGTTATTTTGTGTATAAGTTAGACTATGTCATTTCTTTCACTAGAATTTAGAATGATTTAAATACATGTGCATTAATGTGTTCAACTTAAATAGTTCATTTTTTTTACTAAACTTTAATTTCAGTTTCGAATTCATAGACACATTTTCTTTCTAGGTGAGAATGGTAGTATTGCTTAGTTTCATATCAAATCACTGTAACTAGGACAAGGCCAAGGCTCTTCGAGTGCTTTGAATATATATGTAGTTTTTCTATCTTAACAATTTTTAAACCAATGTTGTGTGAACATTTTTTATTTTTTCTTTCCTTATTAATTTCTTAAAACAATGCTTTATGAATATTTGTACGCTATCTATCCTTTGGAGTACACTCTTTGATGTCTTTAAGGGGTATTATGTTGCATATTACAGTGATTAAGCTTATCTTAAACATTATTAATAGTCATGTCAAACTCTAAAATCCTAGGTAGAAGATAGGTAGTTTTGACATAAAAAAATCATAAACCCTATTAAGAATATAAGAAAAGTATTAAAAAATCCTAAACCCCATATAGAAGAAGATAGTTTGTAAAAATGTGGCAAGAAAGGCTCAATTTGACTTTAGCCTTGGTCAAATTTTGTAAATCAAATTTCCACATTAGCAAGACAACTTAGAGGTAGTTAACTAGTGTGACATGGCTCTTATTATTCAGTTAGCTCAGTAAATTCAATTTAGGGGCTTGGAGTTTAGTTATGCATTTGTTGATTGCTAAATTTTACCAATCTACTTAAGTTATTTTCAGTTGTATTCATTTAATTGACCTCTACCTATTGATAGAGTCAGTTGAAGGTCAATTGTGTAGTGGGACAACAATCTAACTTAGAGATCGGTCAATTAACTGATTAATCCACCCCAAATAGCTTATGCATTCATGGAATTCGAATTACCCAACTGGAGTGGAGGAAAAGGAAATTATGCAAAATTAATTGTATACTAGTTGAGAGTACAAATTTTTGCATGCAGTCACGAGATCGATCCTTGGGAATTGCGCAAGCAAGTAGGAGGGAATTCCTATCTTTTAGGAGCTAATTTCCTCAAGAATTTCCCAAGGAAATAGGAGGATAGATGAAGAAATAATTGGCTAAGTGTTGGCTAGAGTTTCTCATTCAGTAGAGAGAAAAAATATTCTTTTGCAGGTTGTGCTCAGAGCTAGAGCAAGCAATTGTAATAATTTCTCTATTCAACTAATTAATGCAAAGAGGCTTGAGGGGTTTTTCTTCGTTGGGTTCCCCTAAAAATCACTGTGTTCTTGTGGTTTTTCTTGTTTCATGTCTATGCATGATGTTCTAAATTGTGATTTCCATTCCACATATTACTAGAGTAGAATTGTGTCTCTTGTTTTTTAGTTTGAAATCTTGAGCAAGTGCAATTTGTATCAAATTTATACATGGTACCAGAGCCATGAAATCACATTAGAACCAATATTTCAAACTTGTCTCTCAGGAATTTCTAAGTAGCAATGTTTGTGCATCAATTTTTCTTCAGGCTCGGGAGAATGTCTTTCAATAATTTGAGATTGGAGTATGCCCTGGATGGTAGCTCGAATTTAATAGCCGAGAAGGATAGAATGGAAGCAATGCTTGATGATAATGGTGTGTTAGAATATGTTAAAATAGACATTGAAAATCCTCAATAGTATTATGCGCAACAACTAGCCCAATGGAAGAAGGATGATGAGCCGATCATAGTGGTACCATTCACCTATAAGCCCCCAATTTTCCGTACATGGCTTCAAGTGATGCACATCACCATACTCCTGAACTTTCCCTCTTTCCAACCAACTACTCTTAAGTCAGCTCAAATTTGATCGGGGCTAGTGTATGCACAGTACTAGGTCTCAAGATATGGTTGCGGAGAAGGTTGCAAAGAAATTCGAGGCACTCGAGAAAAAATTCAGTAATTTCCTGGCATCCTTTAACGATAGAATCACATGAGTATTGGAAGCCCTGTGGACGTCTCACGAACCCATGAGGGAATAACACATTGTTGATGCACACGTAGAAGGATAATCTAGCCATCACATTCATTTCCATGGAGGTCACCAATATTCAAGCCACCGGACACCCAAGCTGGACATGTACAAATTAGATGGCTATAATCTAGCAATATGGGCGGCACAAATGGAACAATATTTCCACCTTAATAACATGTGGGATGATGAAATTAAACTACATGTGGGAGCTCTTTATCTGGACCAAGAGCAATGGCAGTGGCATCAGAAATGCTATCCAAGGAGGTCAACTTGGAACATGTTCTCAAAAGCCATTTACGACTACCTTAATTGGGAATCTCACTTTCTAGGTCGTCTCACTAAAATCAGGAAAAAGGGTAAAGTACTTGACTACATTGTAGATTTTGAACAATTCGTCATCCAGACTGAAGGACTAGGAGATGCCTTTTACTTGGAATGTTGCATCAGTGGCCTAAGGGAAGCCATCTAAGCCCATGTCTGAATGAATCACCCAACTATTTCGTTAGAAGCATGCACAAAGGCCTTAGAGGTAGAAGCCGCTTTAAATTCCCAATCCAATTATCCAAATTTTGTTGCATAGGCACGCCCCACCAATGCTACGGGCCCCATCTAAACACTTAAGGTTCAAAAGGTGTCGCTAATAAAACTGGTTGAAAGAAGGTGTTATAGCGGCTACAACCACCCTCCAAAATTTTTCCATAGCTTCGTTTTAGAGCCTCCATACCAACCATCCTTAGCACCATGTCTTGCACTGATAGGTACTTGTGCTTCAGTTGAGTTTCTGTGGCTTAACAACTTATGTTTTCTAGCTTGTTTGCCTTCCACCACAAGCTGACATCCTGTGACTTGGTCATGATATGGCTCTTGTGCTCACTTAGAAAATTGTGTAGAACTGGAGGGGAACCATCCTTCCTCTCCAGAATTGCGTAGAACATCAAGGCAACCCGTTTCTCTCCAAAAATGCGCAGAGCAAGCAAGTAACCTTCCCTCTGAAAATTGGGCAGAGCAACCCATCACTGGGCTTGCTGTCAAAATTTGCACAGAACACCTTGGGCACCAGTCCATAAATTGCGCAGAGCCTAAGGGGCCACCAAAGCCACATAGCCTAGAAACTGCGTGAAAGTGACTCCAGGGCTTGCAGACCATTGCATGTTCTTCGAGATTGATCGGTTCCCTCTGGGATTGAGCAATCTTGCTTTGCATGCATGGGATGTTTTTTTCCCAAAAAAGAAAAAAACAAAAACCATTCCTATATTTTAAGGATCAATTTTTAGTAGTTGGAGGTTACATGCAAAAGTTGTTTTAAAACCTCCCGCCAAGTGTCTCTTTTTCCTAGATTTGTGGCATGCGTGTCATAAGCCTCAATATTATCAAAATTATTTATTCGAAGCTTAAGAGTTCATTCTTCACTTCAATCTTAGAGCTCTAGCATTCCACATCGCATCTAGGAGCATTCGGCACACTCACCTCAACTTTTTCTTGGTAAGTCTACTTTTCATGTCTTTTGCTGCTTTTCTATCGCTTTTTGTATTTTAGTTTGTGTGAGAGTTGTTTTTTTTGTTTTGTTGAAAGCTTGTTGTTGTTTTAATGCATGCTAGCCTGTAGAAGCATTGTTTCAATTTTTTCATTGCATCTCACTCCTATCGCATGCATGACACTGTTTTTGCACTAACGGTCTCTGTTGTGGTGACTCACTTCACACACTTACTTATTTTTCCGTTTACTGAATCCTGCACTCATTGTTTGCATGCATGTTCATTCACTCATGTCTGCACTCAGCTTCGCACATACTTTCAGTCTTTGCATGTTTTCAGTTGCCCGTCGGTGGGTTTGGGCTACCTTGGCCCAAACCTTACCTTGCTTGGCTTGCACTGCACATTGTTGAGAGTGAAGGCTCTTCCTTCGAAACAGGAAGTGCGCAAAGCCTGCCTAACACTATCCTCCTAGGATTTCTCTGCACAATTCTAAGAGGTAGTTCCCCGCTGGCCACCGTAATTGTGCAAATGCATTTTGTCGGGGTGTAGTCAAGCCGACTAAAATCACACATTGCACAGTTTCAGTCCTCAGCAGGCCAAGTTGGATTGTGCTCTATGTAGTTTCAGGAGTCATCCATCCCACTGATAGTATGGACTATGTTCTGTGCAGTTCCGATAGTCAGTCTCCCAGTCTTCTGGTGAAAATTCGCAAACCTTCCAGTAATTCACCCATGTGTGTTGCATGTCAGTCATCAAGTTGCTTTTGGTTTTCAACTAACATATTTATTACCATGAGTGTTGCTTGATTTCCAAGTATCACAGGTGTTCGCCCATCTCTCAGTAGTACAGGTACAATGGCTTCCAAGAGAGTAGAGTCAAAGGACACCATTGAGAGTGCAACTGGAGATGCGGTCGTGCAAGTGTCTATGAGCTTGCCCTTCTATGAAGACACTAAGTTATTCATAGACAAGGAAATAAAGATAAAATGGAAGGACATCAACGACATATTTTCAGGCACATTTGAGGAGAATCTGGAGGACCATAAAGTTTATGTCAACATACACAAGTCTGGCTTGTACCGGATTACATGCAGGTATCCCGCCTTTCCATGCCCGGACATGATCCACTGGATTGTCTCACATACTGATACAAAGACAATGGCATTGAGCAATGTCAGTGGAACAAAAATTTCTACCTTCACATCAAAGGACTTGCAGGTGATATATCACTTGCTACAACTGATGATCATGATGGATACACCCTTCACCAGACCCAGTAGCAGTGCAAACTCAAGAGACATCTTGAAGAGCTGGGTGAGAGAGCCATCTAAGTTCAGGATGACACCCAACCAAGTGTACAAGACAAGGATACTATGGAAGGCATATCAGCTCTTGGTCATCTTCACATGCCACTTATATGGTTAAGAGAATACATAAACATTCCCACAGAGTTGGGTGATTGTGTTGGATCAGTTGGTGAACAAAGGAAGACCTTTCAATTGATCTGACATGTTGGCTCTTCGGTTGAAGGAACAAGTAACAGAAGCCCAACATCTGCCCAAGGGCTAGTAAGCAAAGCTTTTCATGTCTTCTTACATACTTGATGCAATCTGTGCCCATCAACACTTCCCAAGCTTGGGTTGGGCATGGACACCTTTAGAGACCTCTGTGCACACCCATTGCAAGTTGTTCTCTGAGTGCATCTTCCGTGGAGACATAATATAATTATCATACCACTTCATCACCCTGATGTACAGGATGATCTTTGAGCAAGATCCACCTTGCATGTTGCAGGCATCGATGGAGGAATTGATTGACATAGAAGATTGGTATGCCTCATCCCTTGGCACCTTCATTTGGATGTACAACGCGGAGAAGGCTCCACATGTTTTTCCGAAGTTTTCCATGGATAATTTGGTCATGCAATAATTTGTGTATCACATCTCGATAGGTTTGTCACCGAGACTGCACATGAAGAAGAAGGCACCTTGGCCCACTCTTCCTTTGTGGATCAAGTTGTATGAGATACAGAATCTCAAGCATGTTGATCTCGAGACAGAGAAATTCAAGAGGTTCACCTTTAGCACCAAAAGTTTCAATCCATGTGACCCACATTTCTTAGTGAAGGAACATTGTGCGAGATTGTATCATCCTTCGATCCACGGGGTGTGTCATTGGCCTGAGGAAGAACCATGGAGATACTTCTATAACTTCTCAAGGCTTAATGAACCGGTGAGAATGAATGTAGAATGGTTAGCAATGCAGAAGGTAGCAACATCTCAAAGAGAAGCATCATCGACAAAAGCAGAGGGTAGTAGACCTGCGCTTGACAAAGGCAAGAGGAAGGTTGTTGACAACGCAGAGGCGAAGAAAAGATGCAAGTTCAAAGTAGATCCACTTGTGTTAAGAGCAACTTTGGAGATTGGGGCAAAGAGGTGAAAATGCGATAGGAGGATTGCGTAAAGACAAAGGGAGAAGAAGAAGTTGGAGGAAGTAAAAAAGAGTTGCAGGAGTTGAAGCAGTAACTCAAGGAAGAATAAGAGCTGCACAGAAGAGAGAAGGAAGCACAACAGGAACATGAACATCAGGAGGCGCAATATGCACACATTAATAAAAATGTGCCCATACAGGTTATTGATTCATCGAAACAACTGGCACATAACAAACAGGGTGAGAAGTCGCAGGAGTAGGACTTCGCTCAGGAGATTGAATAGATGTTAGAGAAGATGGACTGTTGAGTCTCAAAATTTTCTTCCATATTTCCATCCTTTCATAAACCATTTAGCCCTCATTTCATAACTATCTAGCCTAAAACCCTACATCAAGTAACCATCTTTATGATTATAAGGGTTAGGACCCTTTTTTTCCAAAGTTATTTATTTTATGTATTTAAAGTTAATTCATGATTAAAAACTAGGAAATTAACATGGTTCCATATATATATGTGTGTGTGTGTGTGTGTGTGTGTTATATGAGTTTTGTGACATGTGTAGATCATTTGGAAGCTTCTGAAGGCACCCTTATGTGGCCTCCCAAGATCAGATTCGAATTTCAACTCAAGAGGTGGACCATAATCCAAGGAGAAGGATCTTGAAGATATTGATGTGTCATAGGATTTGTATCTACCATTTAGGGATAAGTTGAGACAAGTTTGGATCTAGTAGATATTTAAGGGATCTACATTTATTGAGTAGATATCCCTAATTCATGTATAAATAGGAGGAGCATCCTTCAAAGGAAGCTAATAGTTGTCATTTATTCATTAGCATCAGATTTATGATTGTTCACTCAACATGAATAATATCATTTTCTCCAAATCATGAGTTATGAGTGTCGTTTGATTCTTAAGATGTGATAGTTGTTCTTGTGTGCTCATTGAGGAATGGAAGGATCCCCATCAACCACAATCTGCATACAACTGTAACATAGTTTGATTTTTGTTATTTTCTTTCATGCAAGTGTGCTTTACTTTCTATAAGTGTGATTTGCTTTCTGCAAGTTTGATTTACTTTCCTACATTTGATTTGATTGTCATTAAACTGCTTACTTACTAGCTATCTTAGTTTGCATGCTTGACGACTAAATCACTAGTTTCTATTTACTGCTTTCTGGATTAATTTACTGCTTTCTAGATTATCACAGTTTGCTTCTTATAGTTGTTCATATATTAGTTTGCCTTTGAATAGTTTAGAAAGGCCATGGCGTTAATTCATTCATTCTAGATTTAGAATTTAATTTAGTTTTCTTGCATGAGATTTCTTTTGCAGTTTTCTTTAGTTATATTTGTAATATGCATTTCCTTTCTCTCTTTACATCCTAAACAAATTTTCTACAACAGTTTCCTTTGAGGTCCCATATATTTTGGTTTTCTTCTAAGTTTAAGAAACCCCCTGGTTGACAAACTAAAATGACAAAGGATTTAGCATACCATTAAATCACCCTACATGGACACAAATGTGGTTCAACCATACTTAGATCAGGACATTGATGTCATGCCTCAAAACCAAGAGATCACTCCATCGGGATCACTAGATCCAAAAGCAGAGCAAGTCCCAAGCAATCAAGGAGACACTGAAATCCTTGAGGACAATCCGGAAGAGGATGTGAACAACATATCCTTCGATGAGTCACAACACAGAGTTGCACAGTCGCGCAAAGTGCCCACTCCGGATGTCCATGTATCTCCTGCGCAATTTGAAGAACAAGTGATCATGTTCGATGTACGTAAACATCCAAATGCATTGGCTGATGTTACAAGGGCCTATGTTGAAGCCACCATATCAAGTGTTAGATTCTTAATAGCTGACAAAGAGTGCATGGCTAAGGAGCTACAAGCGGCCAAGCAGGGAGAAGAGCAAGTTGCAGCATCCACCAGAGCAGAGTTGAGGAAGGTGATACTTGATGAAGTGTCGTCTCTCGAGAAAATCATGCAGAGGTTGTACTTCAGGTTCGTCACCATGCATAAGTTAGTTGTCCATCTTAGCGATCGGCAACAACGCTGTGCTAGGAGAGCACGTATCTTGTTAGACATACACATTGTTGTCGATCACATGAAGATATGGACAATGAGGTACAAGGGAGCCCCATTGCACTTGCCAAAGATGATGAAGCCAAAGGCAGTGGAGTTGAAGGCATGGATCTAGAGTCAAATCCAAAACTATGAGGAATTCCCCCAACTCATCACCAGCTTACAAGCTTAACATACACGAGTGTTTAGGAGCATGGATATCATTGTGCACATGCATGCGATCCCATCCATTGCACACTCACCGAGGCAAAGCCCAAGAACCAAGTCCGACTGGAGCTGGACATGTACTTTGATTAATTGATGCGCATAGCCACCAACTCAAACTTGCAGATGAGCATAGACACTATGCGTCAGCATGTCATTGGTCTAGCTGCACTCAAGACCCTGATGCACATGCTATCAGATGAGTTGGACAGAGGTGCCAAATCAGTGTACCCATATACAATGTAGGCAAGAGTTCACTTTTAGAAGGATGTCACGATAGAGTACGTAGACACCAAATAGACTATTAAGCTTGGCATCAGTTCCCCATCGTCGATCATTGAGAGGATGTCGAAGATTTAGTATTCCCACAACTGTCTGAGTCCTAGTGATGTCTTGCGTGGATTACTCAAGCCCATTTTTTTCTCACATGGGTACATGTGTAAATTGTAATGTAAACATGTTGTAAAATTGAAAGACCAAGTATCAATAGTAGAATGTAACAGTCATGTGTAATTTAAAGAGTCATGAGGGTAGGTGAATAGTCACAAAGGGGAATGTCAAGGGTCACCCCACCCTTCGCTATTTATAGAACCTCATAACTCATTGTACTGGCTTTTGGGAGCCAAGCTTCCTATAGGTATAGCTTAGAGAAAGCTTGGAGTGTATTGTAATGAGCCTTGACTTCTCCATCATGCAAAGCTAGTACATCTCTTTGGAGGAGTGGGCGACAATGACTGTAATGTTCCACTATTGGGGCTAGTGGTTTTCATGGTTGTATGTATGATTGGATCTTTCACTCTTTTAATATAATAGAGCAAACAAGTTTCATGCATATATTGTTATTGTAGTTTGGCTATCTTGGTTACTCTAATGATGTATGTAGTTGTAATTTACGCATGTATGTATGGACTATTTCGTATGTGTTTGTATGAATCTTATCGAAGCGTGTTGTTGGTATAATCCATCACTTTGGATCGTCAGTTATCATGCTTTCCATCTCGTGATCTCATTCTGCTCGTGTGTTACCCTTCAAGCTGTGTGCTATCACAAGTTTCTAAGGGGCACACTCATCCCCCGTTCCACATGTTAGAGCCTTTCATGCACCTGCTTTGACTTGATGCAAGGTCACACCCTTGCTTCCAACGAGGACATATTACTTACCTCTACTCGCAACCATAGTCAAGGCGATACCGTACTACCAACTGCTGGGACTCCTACTCAAAATGGTCTGAGGTCTAGCTGGGACTTCTTATTGGGGAGATCCCCTAATATGCTGGCGGGTCCAGCACCATCAACAGAAGGAAACAAGGACTCTTCTACTACTGTGATGACAAATAATCCCTAGGATATAAATGCAAGGAACCAAAATTCTTTCAAATCAATGCTACTGAAAACAGATCCACTGATGAAGCTTCATCCACTTAATTACCTAAGGAGGAAGAGGGTTTACCCTTAACAACCTCATAAACTAATACTACAACTACATCAGATGAGTCAGTTATCTCACTCCATGCCCTAGCTAACATTTCTTCTCCCCAAACTCTCAAAATCTAAGGTTTTCTTAAATATCAGCTAGTAGTGAAGCTGATTGATAGTGGCAACACACATAACTTTGTCCATAAGAGAGTAGGAGAATCCATCCATTGTTTTGTCAGGGAAGTATCTAATTTCCAAGTCCTTATCGTTGATGGGGGGACCATGAAATGTGAAGGATGTTGTGAAAATATTAAGCTTCAAATGGGGGATTATCACCTCAAAACCCACATGTTTTCCATTGAAATGGGTGGTTGTGCCATTGTCCTGGGTGTTAAATGGCTCCGCTCACTGGGACATATCACAATGGAATTCTAAGAGTTATATATGAGCTTTAAGAATAATGACCATGCTCATACTATCATCAACTTGTATTGAATGGAGAAGCTTTTAAAAAAGGGTCATGATGGATAGTAGCACAATTTAATGCCATCCATGCCATTGAATCCAGTCCTCCTAACATTCATCCTAATATGCAACAAGTATTAGATTGCCACCAGTGGGTCTTTGAAAAACCTAAGGATCTCCCATCCTCTAGGTATGAACATGATCATAACATCCCTTTTCTACCAAGTACCTATGCACCAAATGTACACCCCTATTGATATCCTTTTGCACAAAGGAATGAAATTGAAAAAATTATCAAGGAGCTCCTCAAAGACAATGTTATTCATCCCAACACTAGCCCTTATTCATCTCCAGTGGTCATGGTTTTAAAGAAAGATGGTGAATGGCACATATGTCCCAACTTTAGGGCCCTTAACAAGCATACTATCAAGGACACATTTCCTATTCTAACAGTTGATGATTTGTTTGACGAATTGCATGGTGCCAAATTTTTTACTAAGTTGGACCTCTGCTTGGGCCATCACCAAATATGGATGGAGGAAGTTGACATTCACAAGACAAACTTTCGAACTCATGAAGGCCTTTATGAATTCCTCGTCATGCCATTTGGTCTTTGTAATGCCCCATCCAATTTTTAGAGCCTCATGAACCACCTTCTGAAACCATATATCAGAAAATACATCCTGGTCTTTTTTTATGACATTCACATCTACAACATAACATGGGACACATACCTTTAGCATGTTGACCAAGTGTTGCAACTGCTCCAAGATCACAAGTTATTTATCAAATTATCTAAGTGTTCCTTTAGCATGGATGAAGTAGAGTATTTGGGTCACATTATGGATCGCGAAGGAGTGAGGGTTGATCTGAAAAAGATTTAGGCAATGTAAGATTAGCCCCAACCAAAAAACTTGAAGAGTTTGAGGGTATTCTTGGGTCTCACGGGCTACTATCATAATTTTGTCAGCAATTATGGTCACATTGCTCGACCCCTCACTAATATTCTCAAGAAAAAAACATTTCTATGCTCTGACGTAATGTCTTCTTTCACATATTAACACAAAAATTAACATTCAACTGAATCTATCAATGGTGAGAGGTCAGTTAACTGAATACAACTGAAAATAATTGAACTAGATTTCTAAAATTTAGCAATCAACAAATGCATAATTGAACTACAAGCCCCTAACTCAAATTTACTGATCTAATTGAGTGACAAGAGCCATGTCACACTAGTTAACTACCTCCAATTTGTCCTGTTGATGTGGAAATCCGATTTACTCAATTTGACTAAGGCTAAAGTCAAATTGAGCCTTTCTTGCTACATTTTTAACACTCCCTCTTAGCAAGAAAGGGATTTTTCACTGCCCCTGTCCTGCACCTGTGGAATTCGAATTTACCTCTTGATAATGCCTTTGTCAAGGTGTCAACATCTTACTCCTTAGTTGGAATTTACTGTAGCAACATGATTCTCATTTGCACATAGTCCCACAAATTATGATACCATATATCAATGTGCTTGGACCTATCATGAAATACTAGATTCTTAGAGAGCTTAATGCAACTCTGATTATCAAAATATATCACTATCAGATCCATCTCTTGACTAAAAACACCGACAAGTATTTGTCTCGTTAATATGGCCTCGCATGTTGCTTGAATTGCAACCATGTATTCAGCGTTTGCTGAGCTGAATGCCATAGACCTATGCTTCATGTTATACCAAGAAACAGCTACGGACCCAACACTGAAGATAACACCTGAAGTACTTTTCCTTTCTGATGGACTCCTTTCCCAATATGCATCGGTGAAGCCTTGCAGCTTCATTCCCTCTGTCCTCTTGTACCATAATCCATACCCTCTGAGGTACCATAACACATTCTTTACCACCTTACAATATAGCTCAGTAGGCCTCACCATAGCTTGACTAAGCTAGCTTATACAACTTGAGTGGGCCTAATGGTTAAGAGCATGTGTTTCCTCCTAATAGGTCATAGTTTCAAAACCAGAGGGGGGTAGAGTATGTATGCCTTTGTAGACTTAGCGGTCAAATCGTTGCGTCGAGGTGGGTCCCTTGTCCCACAAACAAAGGGGTCTCATACACCAATTTGGTGTATGGCTTGGCCGTGACCTTAAAATTGGATAATAATAATTATAATTGCATAGCACATGGCAGGTCTTGTGTTCACAAGATACATCAAAGACCCCACAAGATGCCTGCAAATGGTAGCATCAATCTCTTCACCTGAAGTGACATTCTCCTTCCTGTAGTTTGTAGCTAGAGGTCTATCCATAGTCTTACAATTCTCCATGCGAAATCTCTGAAGTATTTTAGAGGCATACTTCCCCCGAGACACAAACAATTTACCATCACCTTGCCATACTTCCATCCTGGGGAAGTAATGCATTAAGCCCATGTCTTTCATCTCAAATTCCCTTGCAATATCCCCTTTGCAAGAGTGGATCACCTTCCAATATTAAATAATCAACATACAAAACAAGAATAAGTAACTTACCATCTACCACAATTTGATAGAGGTTCACATCTACTTCACATTTGGCGAAGCCCAATCCACTGAGATAATTGTCGATCTGAGTGAACCATGCATGGTGAACCTATTTCAGACCATATAATGCTCTCTTGAGTTTACGCACATGTGACTGTCGATCATATGTCTCAAATCTTTTTGGTTTCTCTTTGTAAATTTTCTCCTCAACAACATCATTGAGAAAGGTGTTCTTCACATCCATCTGGTGGATTTTCCACCCAATTTGTGCATTCAATGCTAGAATGCATCTGATTGAGGAATATATTGCAAATGGTGCAAAATATTCCTCATAGTGGTTGGTACTTATCGATGCTCCCATGAGCTGCATGCTTCACTTTGTAGATCCATCTGGAACCAACCATTGATTTCCCTTCTATTCTTGGCATCACGTCCCATACACTGTTCTTCATGATGGATTCACATTCTTCCACCATGGCGTCAACCCAAACAGGTTGAGAAATTTCTTCCTCAAATGAAGTGGGCTCTATCTGAATAAGCTCTACCATGAGAGCCATGTAGCCAGTGTACCTATTAGGTTACCTCCTCTTCATGTGCTATGATATAGGAGCTCCCACATTCTCCCTAGCATCCTGCAAAAATCTATCAACTTCTCTGGTTCTCTTTCTCCCCTCTATAGAATATTTTGGTTGAGTGGGTGCCTCAACTCCGCTTATTGTTTTCTCCATTGCATGTGGCTACTCCATAACCTCCTTAATCTCATCCTAAGGCTCCTCCTTTGGAGCTAGAAGCTCCTAATCCTGTGGGATACTTAGCTCTTTTTCTAGAGAGCATTTCATAACCTTCTTCTCATCGAACTTGACATCTCTCCTCACAACCGTCATCCTCAGTGAAGGAAAATACACTCGATAATCCCAACTCTATTTTAGGATCAAGTTTCTTCCTCAAATCCTTGGAGACATGACAATAAATTGAAGCTCCCAAAATTATGAAATGAGACACATCAGGCTTTCTCCCAGAGAAAACTTCCTCTAGTGTGATCATACCAAGTATTCTATGAGGACTCTAGTTCAAAAAGTAGATTGTTTTGTTGCATGATTTCATCCATAATTGTAATGATAGCCCCTAATCATGCAACATGGATCTTGTTGCACCCACTATGCTCTCATTCTTCCTCTCAACTACTCCATTCTATTGTGGGTCATGGGGTTCTATCAACTCTCTTTGAAACCTTTTATGACACAAAATATTTGAAGGCAAGTGAAAAAAATTCACCTCCATTTTTGCTCTTGAGAGCCTTCACCTTATTCCCATTCTCCTTCTCAACCAATGCCTTGAACTCAACAAGTTTTGAGAAAACTTCATCCTTCTTCTGCATGAACAAGATCCAACGTTTTTTAGAGAAATCATCAACAAAAGTAATGTAGTACTTATGTTTTTTTTTCTCTGTTGTCTCATCCATGGAAAGTGGATTTGACATATTTCCCCAATGCACATCCCTTGTAGACATCCTGTTGGTCAAGGGGGCCTTTAGGGAGATCGGTGGTAATTTGTTGCATGATTTTTAAGGAACCATGGTGTATATGACCCAATCTCTTGTGTCAAATTTCTCCAACATCTCGACTCTGCACCGTTTCAGCCTTTCTGCTAAATGGAATGCAATCTCCCACCTCAATTTTGTAAATGTTCTTCACTCGAAATCCAATTTGATTCACTTTACCAGTAGCTATGTGTATTAGAAAGGATTTCCCTTTACTGAAAATAACAACATAACCTATATCCTCCCATACTACTACAAAGATGAGGATCTTCTTCAACCCAAGTAAAAACATAACATCTTTGAGGCAAAGAGGAGAGGCTTTCTCCCTCTCAAAACTGATAGTACCAATTCCTATAGCATTGTACCTCTTGTCATCCCCCATTTTGATATGCATATGGAGATCTTTCTCCTCTAGGCTACTGAAAAACGCCTTGCACCCTGTCATATGGAACGACGCACCAAAATCAAGGTACCACACACTCCCCATAATAGTGTTGGTCACACATGCTATTAGGGTGAACTCTAATTCGAATGTTGAAGCCAATTCTTCACCTCCTACTCCTCCTGAAGGTTTCTTGTTAGACTTCTTGTGCATACATTTTGTTGCATGGTGCCAGTGTTTGTGGAAATGGAAACATTTTATCTTTCTCAAGTCTTTCTTCTTTCCATTATTTTGTTTGGAGTCAAGTTTTCTTTGGGTCTTCTTTCATTTTCCCTTCTTCCCCTTCCCAACCAAGGAAAAATTCTCTTCATCTTCTTCTCTCGATGAAGTTCCATATCTGGTATTTATCTTGAACTCTTCTTGAACCAAATCAGACCACAACACTTCCCAATTTAGTAATTTTTCCCTTCCACTCACAGAGTCCTGGTAGCTATACCATGATTTTGGGAGGCCTAGAAGAGCTAGGTTACAAGGTCATCTTCTGCAACATTCACCCAACCCCTTGTTGATGCCTCAAAAATCGCTGCAACAACAATGGGGGATAACCACCCGATCCGAACCTTAAAGCAACTCCTTTTCCATTTGGTGTGGTGGCTTCGACTGGTTTAACTAGGTCTAGTTACCTTCTCCTTATCGCTATTGGTTTATGATGTATCTTTAACTACCAATAGACAGGGATATTAGATCACTTCTTCTTGCTGATCAGGCAAGAGAATGACCCTTAAGCTAATT